>BQNB010015269.1:3959-73569 GCA_026074375.1 Tanacetum coccineum | reverse complement strand
TCTAATCCTTCTCTCATCTCTCTCTCTTCTCTCTCTCTACATCATCTCCCTTTTCTCATTTCTAGTTCTGATTTGTGTTGTGATATATGAAGTGAAGTGTTAATCGGGTTCCTACAGGAAGTATGCACGCACGGATATCAGATAAAACGATGAGAGACTCTTAATATATAACAAAAAATAGTTATAGTCTAGGTTTTAAAAACGACCTAGTTCTCTATAACCAGTGCTCTTGATACCAATCTGTAACACTCCCAAAATCTGATAGCAGTGAAAGGCAACTGGGTGTGCTAATTCATAGCACAATAGTACAAGTCATAGAAAACGACCTCTAAACGAGACGTTTTAAAAAAATCACATTCGATATAATGAAAACATCAGAGTTACAAAATACAACATGTCCTAAATTTTTTAAACATAACATAAAGTTTTAAAGAAAGTTTCATCGAATGTAAAATAAGCAAAGTCTTCAAGTGATATATGTGCATCTCCTAGCCGAGTAAATTATACCTTAAGGATCTGAGATAAAACATGCTAAAAACGGTCAACAAAAATTATTGAGTGAAATTCATAGGTTTAATAAGTAAAGTAATGGACCACAAGATTTCAGTAAATAGTAAACAAATGAAACACATTCATAAGTAAAAAACAGTTATTATTGCCCTAAGCTCATGACATCGAACCTTAACAAGTTATGCAAATCCTACCTAGATTTGTGCCCCAAGACTGGATGTTCTGCCAAATACCCAAATACCTCAAATGTTAAATACGTCCGTTTGATATGGCATTAGTTGTTACATACCCGGACGGGGATTGTCAGTCCCAATAGATCTATTCACAACACTCATGTTCGCTTTCCTAAAGCAATTAACGGTTCATGATATGGGGGACTTAAATGGCAGTAGTGGTACTGATTGGCTTGATACTAACCTTTAATATATATAAATAAATAAATATAAATATATAATAAGGATAATCTCAAAAATCAATAAAATCAATTGTAGTAAACCGGGAATATCGGTCTCTCACTTCGTTATCCACAAAGTTCGAAACCGGACAAGTTCAAAAATCAATAAAATCAACATGCAACTTTCATTTTTCAAGCAAAATATGCAATCCCTCAAGCAAAATATGTCAATTTTAATTTCACGGTTTTTCTATTGATTTTGTAAAATCCCGACAAGTAAACTTTTTCCTTCTCGGTTTTAATCATAGAGTTGTAAAATCCCGTGGAGTTAATTGCATTCTCTCTCACCACAATACAATCAACACTTCATAACACTTAAGATCCGATATCCATTCACAACCTCATCAGAATGTCAAATTCAAATATCAATTTGCAAACTCAATCATCGAATGCTCTTTATAATGCTATCATGGAAGCGGGTAGCAAAGATCGTCCACCAATGTTAGCATCGGGTAATTACGTTCAGTGGAAATCCAGAATCAAGAGATACATTGACACCAAACCTAACAGTGAACTCATCCACTATTGTCTCCAAAATCCACCATACACGTATCAATGGGCTGAGAAGACAGTTCCAGTTGCTGAAGGTAGTTCTGAAACAACTACAGAGAGGTATATGGAGAACTATAAGAATGTTTCACAAGACATACGCGATCAACTGAATGCTGAAGCTGAAGCCGTTCAGATCATTCTCACAGGGATAGATAACGATATCTACTCCACAGTTGATGCTTGTCCGAATGCATGTGAAATGTGGAAAGCCATTGAAAGGTTGAAACAAGGTGAATCAATCAATGTTCAAGATCTTGAAACCAATTTATATTGGGAGTTTGGAAAATTCACATCACGGGATGGTGAATCACTTGAATCGTATTACTCACGGTTTTACAAGATGATGAATGAGCTTGTCAGAAATCAGTGTCATGTTACAAATCATCAAGTGAATGTTCAGTTCTTACTTCAACTACAACCAGAATGGCAAAGGTTTGTGACACTTGTTAAGCAGAGTCAAGAGCTGAAGACTGTCTCCTATCACAAGCTTTATGACATTCTGAAGCAACACCAGAATGAAGTCAATGAGATAAGAGCTGAAAGACTAGCACGTACTGCTAATCCACTTGCACTTGTTGCTCAACAACAACCAGTTTACCATCATCAAAACCATCCTACTCAAAACACTCAATATTCCTCCACCAGATCGCAACAGTCTACCAGAAACAGAGGAAAAGCAATTGTTACCTCTTCTGCTCCTACTTATGATCCAGAACCTGCTACGGTTACTGAAGATGAGGAAATGTCAAAGGAAAAGGAGATTGACAAACTCATGGCTTTAATTTCTCTCTCGTTCAAGAAAATCTACAAACCTACCAACAACAACCTTCGAACTTCATCAAACACCAGTCGAGCTAATCAAGATAATTCTCCAAGAATCAACAGAGGAACTGGGTATGATAATCAGAGGGCAGTTAATGTTGCTGGGATAGGGAAATGTAGGTAACTGGTCATGCAAAAGTCTGGGATCCAGTTACAACTGCAAGGAATATGGGCATGTAAATCAAGGAATGTCAGAAACCGAAACAGTAAAGGGAGCAGCTTATCACAATGAAAAAATGTATTGTTAAACAAAGAAGCTGGGGTTCAGTTGAATGCAGAACAAGCTGATTGGAAGGATGATACTGATGATGAGTCTGATGATCAGGAATTGGAAGCACATTATATGTACATGGCACAGCTTCAAGAGGTTACTCCAGATCCAGTTGAAAATTCTGGACCAATCTTTGATGATGAGCCAATATGCCCCCCCCCCCCCCCATAATGGTACAAAACCATAATTGACAACATAATGATGTTTTGCCATGGGAAAATGAACAACCTATCAACCTGAAACTAGTAATGACATATATCAACGGAACAAGTGACACCAATATCACTATGATTTCATCGGATAAATGTTAGATAGAGCTCAGGATGACCAGTATGAAACTGTATGATCTAGAACAAGACGTGATTTGCTTGCTTCTTTAATTGAGAAACTAAAATGTGAAATTGATGACAGCAAAAACCGTAATAAATTTTTGGAATCATCAAACAAGGCTTTAGTTGATAAATTGAAAGGTGAAATTGAGGATTTCAAAACTAAAAATAAAAGTTTAGAATCATCAAATAACCATTTCAAAGAAAAGCAAACAATGAACTGTCCAAGACTAATCAGTTGATGTTTAAAGACCTTAAGAAGTTCCAAGCGGAACTTGATAAGTATAAGGATGTGAATTATGCGTCAAAGGTGGAAATTGATTGTGCAAAAGCTAAAGGGGATTTAATGTCATACAAAATCGATTTTGAAAAATCATCTAATGCATATACTCAACAAATAAATGATTTAAATCAAACGATTTCGGATATGAAAAAGGAGCTTTGTGCACATCAAGAAACCATCTCCATAATGTCACAAGCAAAAGAGGCTCAGATTAAGCTTTACAAAACTCGTGAAGACAAGGAACTTGATAAAGTCATTGCTTTAGAAAACAAAGTCAAGGTTTTGAATGATATTGTATATAAAACCGGTCAATCTGTTCAAACAATGAATATGCTTAATCGTAATTGTAAAACGAGTTTTGCAAAACCTGAGTTCCTCAAGAAAGCTCAAAGAGCGAATCCTCGTCTGTATGATATAGGTTGCTACAATGATAATCTTGCGTTAATGTTAGCCCCTGATTCTGACGAAACGATTCGTCTTGAAAAAGAACGTCGATCAAAATTAGCTTTTAATCAGACATTTGATTATGATAGTTAATAATCTTTATGTATTTGTTTCGTTTCCACAACGGGAAAAGTCGCCTGAACAACACTATTTTCCAAAAACGTCAAAGATGAGTCATACATCTTCTAATAATGAATTTTCCAAAGAGTCTTTTCGTAAACAAACAACATTGTTAGAAAAACGAATGGATGAATCCATTCCTTGGGATCAAAAGTAATAAAAAGCACTAAAAACTTTTCAAGATTCAAAAGATTGTTGACATGATTTTTGACGGAGTGGAACGTGCAAACAAAACAATTGCAAAAGAACATATTTTGGTAACATCGATCCTTTCATTCAAAACACAAAAGAAGAAATTTTGGCCCCCAAATTAGCAGACGCAATGCGGACTAGAAAATTTTCGACTTGTGCTTGTACGTGAATGGTTACTGATTTAGAAACTTTAATCTCTTGAACATGAAGTAGACACTAACAAATCTCACTAGAAACACAAAAAACACAGTTATTGCATGAAATCGACCGCCTTTTTTAGGGGAATATTATTATGTTGATCACATGAATGCAATACTTGGTGTGTACACTGAACTGGATGAATTACAATTGCTATGTGATTACTTGGCAACCTGGAAAAATTGTGAACGTCTGTGAAAAAAGAGCTTTAAAAAGTAGAACAATGTCAGAGAGTTATGAAGTCACTTCGAAACATGCGATTAGTCTTGAACATGATTTACAACAGTGTAAAGAAAAGATTAAAATGTAAAAAACTATAAAGAAAATCAGTCAAACGTATTTCTGAAAGAACGTGAACAATATTTTGAAATTCAAGACTTGAAAGCTCAATTACAAGACAAAGGAATTGCAATAAGTGAGTTGAAGAAACTCATAGAAAAGATGAAAGGAAAATCTGTGGAAACTAAGTTTGAAAAATCATCGGTTATTCGACAACCGAATGCTTTTAAAAGTCAAAGACAATCCATTTTAGGTAAACCAGCTATTTTTTCAGATTCTCTTGCAAAGAAAGATTTCTCAAAGTCAAAGACAGTTACCAAACAAAATGTGTCTAATGATTTTTCAAAACCAGTCACTGCACAGATTTTGCCTCAGAATATGTTGCCAATTGTCAAGAACACAAATGTGATCGCACCAGGAATGTATAAAGTGCACACAAAGCCTACTCAAATACAAGAACTCCTCAGATGCATCAAGACATTAAGGAAACCCTAACAAACGCGTGTCTCTCTACAGGAGTAATTCCCAATACTAGTGTTAGCAGACCACAGCTTAAGAGCAATCATCTGGAAGATAGAGTCATGTCTAACAATAGTCAAGGGAAGAAGCAAGAAGTAGAAGACCACCGTAGGAAGTTTAAGTTTTCAAATAATAAAACATCTGTAACTGCGTGTAATGACAGTTTGAATGCTAAGACCTTGAATGTTAACTTTGTCTGTGTTACTTGTGGAAAATGTGTGCTGAATGAAAATCATGATTTGTGTGTTCTACATTATATCAATGGCGTGAATTAATAGGACTAACAACCAATGCTGTGCCTATTAGTACTAGAGAACCCAGCAGAATATGAACCGAATCTGTTGCAACATCAGTAAGAAAACCTTGCAACAGACTCCACTGTCAAAAATTTAGAAATATAACTATGGAACGTTAATATAGCAAGTTAGTAAGACATGTAGTTTGGTGTATCCTAAGTATACTTCCAACCCAGATATAATAGGAAACCTAAGTCTCAAATAGGAAATGTTAACCTAAACGTTAGTATGCCTTTAGGAAATGCATCTAGAACTGCTAATATTTTGGAACATAAGACTCCTAGGTGTTCCACTGTGTCCAATACTCCATCGTCTTCTAATTCTTTTGCAGCTCGTCGAGATAGTTCTATTCATCGTAGAGTCTGGGTGCTCAAAGCACATGATCGGAAATCTCAAACTTCTAACTAATTTTTTGGAGAAATTTCTGGGAACGGTGAAGTTTGGAAATGATCAAATTGCACCAATTCTTGGCATAAGGATGATCTGGTTCAAGGAACGATTAACTACAAAGGTAATTAAGTCGAAGGTCCTTAATCATAATTTATTTTCGTTGGTTAATTCTGTGATAGCAGATTTGGAAGTTTCTTTTCGGAAGACTACATGTTTTATATCTGTGATTTGAAGGGAAATGATCTCCTCACAGGTTCTCGTGGCACTAAATTTGTATTCCATTGACTCTTCAAGACCACCAACTCCCAATCAATTGCTTAATGTCTTAAAGCAACATCGTCTCAAGCATGTTTATGGCATCGTCGCTATCTATTTAAACTTCGGACACCAACAACTAGCTTTCAAGAATAATATTGTGAAGGGGCTTCCAAAATTGAAATTCGTCAAAGATCATCTGTTTTCTTCTTGTGGAGTTGGGGAAAGAAAAAAGGAAAGTCATTTCACACTAAGACTACCCCAAGCCAAAGACGTTACAACTTCTAACACATGGACTTATGTGGTCCAATGCGGTAAAAGCATTAAGTAAAGATATGTTTCTCAGTAATTAATTGATGACTACTCCCGATATAGCCTGGACTCACTTCTGAGGTCCCAAAAGAAGAAACACTTAGAGTTCTCATTGATTTCCTCACACATGTCCAAAGAGGACTACATGCTCAAGTACACATTCGAACTGAGAAAGGCACTAAATTTTCTTAAGAAATATCTTCATGCATACTTTGCAAAAGAGAGAATAAGACACGAAACGTCAACTGCTCGAACACGCCTGAACAAACGGCGTTTGTCTAAAGATTGAACATACTCAATTTGAGGCTGCCAAACAATTACTAAGCGTTGCTAACAAGTTTCCTTTGTTCTTCTGGGCTGAAGCAATTGCAACAGCATGTTTTACTCAAAACCGTTCACTCGTAATTCCTCGACATGAGAAAACACCTTATCAAATCACAATGCCCATAAAACCGTCAGTCAATGTACTTTCACATCTTTGGTTCTCTCTGTACAATCATCAGAGATGGTGAAAATCCTTGATAAAATTAAGAAAAAGGTGATGCATGTATTTTTTGTTGGTAATTCAACTCATCCAAAGGCTTACAGTGTATTTAACAATAGAACAAGAAATGATATTTGAAACAATTCATGCAACATTGGACAATTGCCTCCAAATGTGCATCAGATCAGTAGTTCAGACCCCTTTCCCACGAATGTTCAACAACGTAATTGAACAAGACAGTTTAAGTCCCGATCCACAAAGTCAAGAAAATGTTCCTCAAATTGCTGAGACAGTAAAAAAACATCGTCAAATGAGCTGGAATTGCTATATAGTCCGATGTTTAGTGAATTACTCAATGGAACTTCTCCTGTTGTGTCAAAGTCTTCCGCTGTACATGCGCTGATAACCTGACAAACTCCAACAACCATAACACAAACACACACTTCTACAACAACCGATGTTGCAGATTCACCTCCATTGAACATCATTCAACACATCAAACTCCAACTCCAAGTTACCACTGTCAGCTGCACAAGAGAAACAGTTATTCAAGCGAAACCAATACAGAACATGCACAATTTGACGACGATGATTTTTATCAACATCTTCAGTACATTCGGTACAAGAACAAGGGGAGCATCGTATCGTCATTTTGATACGTCCAAACGTGCAATACTTTCTATAACACCATCCTTCTGCACAACGTTGTACAAAAAATCATCCAATAAAAACAAGTCATTGGAAATCCGCTCAATCAGTTAGAACAAGACGTCAGCTAGAAAACAATGGCTAGATGTGTATGTTCGAACTCACCGTGCGTTCAAACCCACTCCGCACCGAACCAAAGAACATCAAAGACAGCCATGGCTGATTCTGCATGGATTGAATCAATCAGGAAGAACTTCATCAGTTTAAACGCATAGATGTATGGGAATTAGTCGAACAGACCCCACTTTGCAAAAATTCATTACTTAAAATGGCTCTGGAAAAAACTAACGAGATAAGGAAAAATACTGTCATTCTAACAATCACGTCTGTAGCTAGGGATATGCTCAAAAGGAAGGAAATGATTTCGCAGAGCCATTTGCACCATTGCTCGGTTGAAGCTGTATCATTGTTTCATTGCATATGCTGGCACATAAACATTTATAGTGTACAAGAAAAAGGAAAGCATTATAATGGTCCAACAAGCAGCCAAAGCGTGGTAGGATGAACTCTCCAACTTCCTGGTAAACCAACGGATTCTCAAAAGTTTCTATGATCAACTCTGTTCAAACTAAAATATGCGGGAAGACATATGCTTGTGCAAATTTACATTGATGACATAATTTTTGGTTCTACGAACCCAAAACTTTCAAAATGATTTGGGAAAACTAATGACAGCACAGTTTTGATATTCTATGATGGGAGCCTGAAATTTCTTATAAGGAATTCAAGATCCACAATCCCTCGTGGTATCTTTATAAACCAAGCTAAGTATGCTCAAGAGATACTTAAAAAGCATGGTATGACCTCATGTGATAGCATTGGTACACCAATGGCTACAAAACACCTTGTATGTCAGACTTGAGTTTACTCCAGTGCGACCAAATGAAATATCAATAGTATGTGCGAGCACTCATGTACCTAATAGCTAGTAGACCAGATTATAGTTCATGCAACATTTGTTATAGAGCACGCTATCAAGCGAAACCGACTGAGAAACATCTCACTGCGGTTAAACGGATCTTTCGGTACCTTAAAGACTCCATTAACATGGGTCTCTGGTATCCGAAGGACACCGGTTTTGAACTAACTGCTTTTTCAGATTCGGAATCACGCGTGCGGTCTCATTTCATGTAAGAGAACATTCTGGTTGCAATAATTTCTAGTTGGTGATAAGTTAGTCAGCTGGTCATCTAAAAGAGCAGGTTTTGCACTTTAATGTCATCAGCAGAAGCCGATATGTTCTTTATCTACGTGCTGCGCACAATTCTATGGTTGAGACCTCAGCTCACAGATAATGGCTTTCCTTAGATAAAATACCTATGTAAAGTGACTCAAAGGCAGCCATAGCCATCTCGTGCATCTAGTCCAGGCAATTCCCGTACCAAGCACATCGATGTCAGATATCACTTCATAAAGGAACTGGTTGAAAAGGGTATTGTTGAATTATTCTTTGTCGGAACTGAATACCAGTTAGCTGACCTGTTTACTAAAGCCTTTATCGGAAGTGATAGTTTTAAGAATCTTGTCAGACAACTCGGTATGAGATGTTGCCTCCAATAACTGGAGGTTCTGGCAATTGAATCTGCTTGATCCATCAAACATCAATTTGTAAATATTTTTATTCTCTTTTTATTTTTGATTTATAAAAAAATTTGAAAAAGAAAATACAAAAATATAAAACCAACAAAAAGAAAATAGAAAAATATAAAACCTAGAAAAACAAAATATAAAATCAAAAAATTTCAAAAATACCAAAAAGAATCTTCTCGACATGTCTCTTGGAATCGATAACATTTACGTACCTAGAAATGTTGATTAAACATCGACACGGGCGTGTAAGAAGAATTCGAACAGGAGTTTATAAATGCTTTCAAACATGTCATTTCTAAATTTTTCTCAATGACTTATGTACATTTCAGTTGCCATAACTCGGTCCCGAATGTAACAGGGAAGTGTACGCCTCAGTTCTCTTACCTAAAAATAGAAGAAAAATCTTCTATCATGCGGTTTTTCATAATTGTTGAACACAATTTTTCCAAAAGAACTTTCAATGTCCAAAATTTTCAGCAATCTAATTTGTGGTATTTTTCTATAAAAAAGTGAGTATTGTTAAAATTATGTGTTCAACACTCCCTTCTCGAATAATTTTTTCCGAGGGGGAGCTTTTTAAAACAAAGCTTTTTATGTGTTGGGTACAGTCTCATAAATGTCAATTTTCATGTTATCCAAAAACACATTTGGTGAATTAAAATGTGGAAACTTATAAAGACAATTACAAAATATACATTATCACTAGGCAACCACACCGTCTTCAACATTTTTTTGTGACATATCAAATTTACATTCCAATGTCAATATAAATAAATATAGGTATCCCACATATACTGTTGAAGGGAAGCTAACAAATTGATTTCATGCAATATCGTAGCATAGATTTATCTCCCCATGGAATTTTTCCATGAAAATTTTAATCAATGGTATTTCAAATACTAATGTTTTAATTATTTAAAATAAGGGGAAGAAAATGTGATTAGAAATATTATATAGAAGAATGTGATCCTTTTAAGACTCAAAGTGCAACTCTTTCCTTCATGTGCTAAACAATTTCGAATCTCGGAGCACATGTGTAGGGGGAGTATTTTGAAAATAAACAATGTCCAGATAAATGGTTTTATGGTTCGATCTCATACCAACAACTATTAATTTCATGACATTCTGAAAGTCATAAGGTGTTTAGGTTAGGTATATGTCCTACTATCCAACCAGAATCAGAGATCTACCCAAGACCACTCCATAGTTTAGAAATAGCAGTCCTTAGGTATGATTGGAGATGAATGAGTAATAAGGAAAAATGCCGACTAAGTTAGCTATCACTGGAACAATCACAACAAGGGTTAGTAATGACGACATGTTAAGCATTGAAGGGGTTGAAGAATGAAAAAGAAATGTATGGATAAAGGGTGAAAAGAAAGAAGCCCTCCACACAACTTAGGCAGAAACCGGGTCAATACATAATCTATCAAAATCACAATGATGATTGTTGATATTGAAGAAAGTCGTCATGGACCCAGTGATGCAATGCACAACCCTTCCCAGCCATTCGGGTTTCTCTCAAAAGAAACTTTTCATTTTCCACGGAGATACCACTTATCTATTGACATCACACCTCCGAGATGTTGACATATTTGAATTGGTTGCCAGTCTGCACCAGCCTTCGATTAAAAAACCAAAAGAGCACAAATCGAGTCTAGAGCCAAGAAGAGATCAAATTATAAATCTCATTAGGACACAATGTCAAAATACACTTTTTGAACACCATAAAGTTTCAACAAGTTGTAAAACAGAGCCCCAGCTCATTATCCTTGAGATCTTGCCACCAACATCCGAGTGAATTACTTAATATTACAGTGAAGATGAAATCCTGCTTGAGCCACATCAAAACAAGCCTCTTGGTAGGTGACTTGCAAGATTCTATTTGAATCAAGCTTGTGGATAACATGATATCAATTTTGTCCAGTAAATGAATTGATGACTTAATCAGAAGATATGTAACTATCTGATTCACTCTTACCGTGTTGTCTGCTTTGAGACGTTCTGGTAATGAGAACTAGCGAGCCATGAAGTGATTCTAATACAGCTGTGTATAGAAATCCTACGCTTGAGCTGTAAACCCTGTCAAGGAGAATCTTTGAACTACCGATTACAGGTATAGTAAATTAAACTATAAAATGGGAAACCGAGGATAATGCAACGCGAACTCAAGATGAATGTGACAAAGCCATATTCATCATTTATTGCTAACTGTCTTATTATCAGGGTTTATGACGACGGTATTGCAGCCTCATTCCAGCTAAGTCGCTTCATAAACCACATGCTCATACTCAAGGCTTTCAAAGACATCGGTCAACATCAATATAGTTGATTCTAAACTTCCCCACTATCATAGAGCCTTAAAGTCAAATAAAAGAATCATCAATTTGGAAGATTGTTTAACTTTATAAATCATATATGTCAAACAATAATGTAACAAAGTATGAGCATTGTTGGTCAAGAGCAACAAGTTGAATCAAAAGTCAAATCAAGGATGAATTCAATCAAGGAGATGATGCAAGATAACGAACTCAAGATCTCAAAGTTAAAAAAGATAAAGGCTCAAGTATCATGATCACAAAGCATGTATGAACAAAGGCCATTACAAACAAGACAAGACCAAAACAAGGCAAAGCATAAATGTCAAACGTCATATCTTCAACGTCAGGGGAGACAATGATAAATCAAAGCAAACTCCTACAAGAATGTCATCAGTAGTACGGAGGAGTTTGAAGAAAGAGACCTCAACATTGGGGGAGATTGTTAGCCTTAATTTTATATAAGACGAACAAAAATGTAATCGTATCTTATATTAGTCATAATTAGTCTTGTTAAGTAGTAGGCTAGTCGAGTTTCACGGCTTGGATTGTAATCTAATATTGTCCGTTGTTCAGGTTCAAAGCCCAATTTTATCCAAGCCCGACCCAAATAGAAAAGCCCACATGCCTTATTGCTCAATGTGTATTAAAAGGACCCTCTTACACACATGGAGAGGGTGTTGGTTACCATATTTTACACTTGTATGTGTGTGTAATCATCCACCTCTCTAGTTTCTCTCTAATAAATCTTCCAACTTTTCTTTCTATCTTTCTAGCTTCTTGCTTATTGGTATAGCTTATTGTTGTGAAATGGGTTAAAGTTTTAGGAAAACATATTCTAAAGCAACAATTTGAAGGCTTCTCTGTATCAAACTCAAAAGGGCTACATAAAGGCTATGACAGGTTTCAGAGTCTTCTGAGTCAACTAGAGATTCATGGTGCAGGCGTCTCCACTGAAGATGCAAATCAGAAATTCCTTAGGTCTCTACCTTCCTTCCTGTCTCAGTTACCTTATAATCATAAGGACCTAGCCTTGGAGGGACAGAACCTCAGTTTTGAATGATCTGTATAATAAACATAGAGTCCCATTGAGTCTGATGTTAAAGGCTCTACTGCATCATCCTCTAGCACGCAGAATGTGGCATTTGTTTCAGAGAACACTAGCAGTACTAATGATGTTAGTACCGCTTATGGTGTTTCTAATTCTTCTGGTCATAACTCACAATATGAACATCCTTCATCATACTCCTTACTTGCAAATCAATCCAGTTGCCCACAATTGGATCATGAAGATCTAGAACAGCTTGATGAGTTTGATTTAGAAGAAATGGACTTGAAATGGCAGGTGGCCATGATTTCCATGAGAATGAAAAAGTTCTACAAAAAGACAGGTAGAAAGCTACAATTTGATGCCAAGGAACCGGTTGGTTTTGACAAAACCAAAGTCGAGTGCTATAGTTGTCACAAGACATGGCATTTTGCTAGAGAGTGCAGATCTAAGAGGAATAAAGAAAATGGGAAGAGATATTGTAAACAGGAGGACTCTAAAGCTTTGGTGACTCTTGATGGAGAAGGTGGTTATTGGACCAGTCATTCAGAAGATGAACAAGAGAACTATGCTTTGATGGCTTGCAGCAGTTCAGGCTCAAACACAAAGGTAACTTCTTGTACTAAAATAATGTAAGAGGTCCTTATGCAAACTTAAAAAATATAAGATGAACAGATTGAACACTTGGAGATGCCAGTATAGAAATACAGTCAATAAACTCAAGCTTTAAAGAAAGTTGAAGCACAATTAGTTGCTCATCAACAAAGTCAACTTTGGTATGAGGATAAGATAAGGTTTATGAAAATTAACTTAGATGATAAAACTGATGTCCTTACATACCATAAGAAACTATTGGCAGAAGCTGAAAAAGAAAAAGAAGAATTAAAAGTTAAAGTAGAAAAATGGCACAACTCTTCTAAAAATCTTAATATTTTGCTAAATAGTCAGATGAGTGCTAGGGATAAGGCTGAACTTGGGTATGAAAATGAAGTTTTCCAAAGTGTGTTTGTCAGTAGGACAAGTGATATAGAAGATAGTCCTGTGAATGATAGATATGCAGAGGGGATGCATGCAGTTCCCCCTCCAATGACAGGGATCTACATCCCTTCTGGACCTGATAAAGAAATAGATGACTCACAATTTACATATGGTCCAAAGCAATCTAAACCTAGTGAATCTGATGCTAGAATATGACTTTTAATACTTGTAATCCAATCCTAGTGAAGAAACACATGAATCTATGCCTGAACTAGTTGTCAATGAACCCAAAGTAGTAAGTCAACCTAAAGTTTGGTCTGATGCTCCTATCATTGAGGAGTATGAATCAGATAGTGAAGATGAACATGTGTCTCTACCCATAAAAGAACAAGAAACACCTAGTTTTGCTTTTATTAATACTGTTAAGCATGTAAAAACTCCTAGGCAAACTGTTAAAGAACAAAACACATGTAGTCAGAGTCCTAAACCTGACAAAAAGGATTGTAGTGGTTTAATGGCTAAAAAACTGGGTTTGGGATATGGTTTTACCAAAAAGGCATGTTTTGTATGTGGAAGTTTTAGCCATCTTATTAGAGATTGTGATTTCCCATAAGAAAATGATGGCGTAAACAAATGAATTAAACAATATATGAGTAAGTGGTCTAATCAAATGAGATTGGCCAGTTTGGAACAATATGCAAAGAGTGAATCATCAAAACCAATTTGTTCCAAAAGCAGTACTAACTAGAACTGGCAAGATTCAAGTTAATACTGCTAGAACTAGCGGTACTAACACAGTTAATTATGCTAACAGACAGGCAGTATCAACTAATGCTGCTAGGAAAGTTAATACTGTTAAGCCTATTGTGAATAATGCTAGACCAAAAGCTGGTTTTCATAAAACTCTTTCACCTTTTAGAAAGCCATTTAATAGAACAACAACACTTAGAACCAATTTTTCATATCAAAAAGTTAATACTGCTGAGGTAAATGCAGTTAGTGTTGTTAAGGGAAAAAGGGAAACTACTGTTAAGCCCTCAGCAGGTTGTAATTGGAGACACAAAAGACATTACTGGAACAAAGTCTTCAAATACAATGGTGGATCAAGTTCTAGAAATTATGTTCCTTTCAAAGATCCACTAGGCAGACCCAAGCCCAAAAAGGCTTGGGTCCCTAAGAGAAACTAATCTCTCTTATTTAATGTGCAGGATTATCCACAAAGAGCTTTACAGAACAAAGGGATTGTTGATAGTGGATGTTCCAGGCACATGACTGGAAACAAGGCCTACCTTGCTGAATATCAAGACTTTAATGGTGGCCCTGTTGCTTTTGGAGGAAGTAAAGGTTACATAACTGGTAAAGGTAAAATAAAAACAAGAAAGTTAGATTTTGAGGATGCAATGCGTTGTAAAAAGAACTACAACATTTCAATCACTTTTCTGTGTCACAAATGTTGTGACAAGAAGAACAAGGTTTACTCTTCACGACACTGAATGTCTGTGTTGTCCCTCCCTGAATTTGAGTTACCTGATGAAAATCTAGTATTATGTAGAATCCCTAGATAAAACAATATGTCACAGTTTTCAATTTTTCGAGAACATTGTTCCTTCCTGGAGGGTTTAGCCCGTTTCATTGCAAAAGGCATAATTAATGACCTAACAAATGGCATAGTACTTTTGTCATATAACTTTAAAAACTTAAACAAACTTGAAAAGGGAAACCTTGTAAAGGTTACCTTCAAAGATTTTTAAAATAAGCCACACTGTGTTGTTGTCTTGTCATGAAAGGAAAAAAGCAACACAAGGCCTTCCTATAAGGCAAATCAGTAGCTCAAATAGTCAGGCCTTACAGCTTCGTATATGGATTTATTTTGGACCAACATCTGTAAGAGAGCTTAAACCATAAGTACTTATTGACTGGTTATCAACTGGATGATTTTACAGTTTTAGTTGGGTGTTCTTCTTGAAGAACTAAGGATGAAACTAGTGGAATCCTTAAGGGACATTATAAGACAAATTCAGAACCAAATTAAATCAAAAAGTTTAAAACAATTATATGTAATAATGGTATTAGAATTTATGAACAAGGAATTTATTAGAATTTGTAGGTCAAAAGGATCCCAGATGGAATACAGTAAATGCCGGAACTCCACAACAAAATGGAGTTTGCCTGAAAGAAAGAACAGACCCATATTGAGGCTGCTAGAACTATGCTACAGATTCATTTTTACCTAACACTTTTACTGGTCTGAACATTAGTACAGCTTTATTATGTCCTTAATAGGGTATTAGTGACCAAGCCTCAAAATAAGACACCTTGTGAACTTATAACTGGTAAAATACCAATCATAAGCTATATAAGACCTTTTGGGTGCCATGTGACCATCTTGAATACCATTGACCACCTGGGCAAGTTTGATGGGATCAGATGAAGGATGTTTAGTAGGGTATTCTCTACAAATGCAAGCTTTAAGTATACAATATAGAAACCCAGAGTAGTTAAGAAAACCTGCACAAAACCTTTTTAGAAAAATAAACCAAATGTGCAGGGAAGGACCCAACTTGGCTTTGTGTTGATCTTGAATTATTTAACTGATTCAATGAATTATCAACCTGTGAGATCAGAGAATCAAGCTAACAAACATGTCAGGTTCCAAAAGAAAGCTAATCATAGTGTTATGTACAGAAGATAATAAGTAGGATGCGAAGAAATTCTAAATAGAAGCTGAATCTGCTCATGACTACTTTGTACTACCAATATGGTCTTCTTATCCTTCCACTGCGAAAGCTCAAAGCAAAGAAGCAGGTTTAAAAAAAAGAACCCTAACAAAAATCCTGATTTAAAGACAGGATGGAGAAGCCAGTAATAAGGAGGATCAAGCCTTTTTTGGATGAGCTTGAAAGCTTAAATGACAAGACTATGAGCTAAAAGATGTAGTTTAAGCTCTCGAAAAGTGAGGTTTTGCAAGATACTGAGGATTTGCTTCTTCAAGCAGGAGCTGCTAAAGCTAGCAGTACTAACACAGTTAATACTGCTAGCACACCAGTTAGTACTGCTAGTCCTTATGGTGGACTATCCTTCACTGATACGGACCAAGATGATTCTGAAATACCTGCTCTTGAGGATATGTATGACCATCCTACTGATGGTATTTTTACCAATGCATCTTATGATGATGAGGGTGCAGTGGCTGACTTCACAAATTTAGAAACTATTGTGAATGTTAGTCCTATTCCCACATCAAGGATTAACTCTATTCATCCTTCGACTCTAATTCTTGGAGATCCAAACTCAGCAGTTCAAACAAGGAGCAAAGTGACCAAAAGTTCTGGAGCCCATGCTTTTGTAAGTTATATTCAAAAGCAGAGAAGAAATAATCATAAGGACTTCCAGCATTGTTTATTTGCTTGTTTCTTGTCTCAAAATAAACCCAAGAAGATATCTGAAGCACTTGAAGATGAAAGTTGGGTTGATGCTATGCAGGAAGAACTGCTGCAATTCAAGATTCAGAAAGTTTAGATTCTTGTAGATTTGCCTTATAGGAAGAAGGCAATTGGAACAAAATGGGTTTACAAAAATAAGAAGGATGAAAGAGGTGTTGTGGTTAGAAATAAGGCAAGGTTGGTTGCTCGGGACATTGCAGAGAGAAGGGATAGATTTGATAGTTTTGCTCCTGTGGCTAAGATTGAAGCCATTAGGATCTTTTTAGCCTTTGCTTCTTACATGGGATTCATAGTCTATCAGATGGATATGAAAAGTGCCTTCTTATATAGCAAAATTGATGAGGAGGTATATGTGTCTCAACCTCCAGGTTTTATAGATCCTAAGTATCCTAAGAAGGTCTACAAAGTAGTAAAAGCTCTCTATTTTTTACACCAAGCTACCAGAGCCTGGTATGCTACTTTATCTACTTTCTTGTTGAAGAGTGGATACAAAAGAAGAACTATTGACAAGACTCTTTTCATTAAGAAGGACAAAAATGATATCATGTTAGTACAAGTTTATGTGGATGATATCATTTTTGGTTCTACAAAGAAATCTTGGTGTGATGAATTTGAGGCATTGATAAAGAGTAGATTTCAGATGAGTTTTATAGGAGAGCTCACCTTCTTTCTTGGATTTACAAGTCAAACAAAAAGAAGATGGCATTTTTATAAGTCAGGATAAGTATGTTGCAGAAATCCTAAAGAAGTTTGATTTTGCCAGTGTAAAGACTGCTAGTACACCAATTGAGACCCAGAAGCCTTTAGTCAAGGATGAGGAAGCTAGTGATGTAGATGTACACCTTTATAGATCCATGATTGGCTCTTTAATGTACTTGACTGCTTCTAGGCCTGATATTATGTTTGCAGTCTGTGCTTGTTCTAGGTTTCAGGTCACTCCAAAGACCTCCCATCTAAATGCTGTAAAGAGAATCTTTAGGTATCTAAAAGGCAAACCCAAACTGGGCCTTTGGTATCCTAGAGTGTCATCATTTGACCTAGAAGCCTATTCAGATAGTGACTATACTAGAGCAAATCTTGACAGGATACCCACAACAGGAGGTTGTCAATTTCTTGGCAGGAGACTTATTTCATGGCAATGCAAAAAGCAGACAATTGTGGCTACTTCTACTACAGAGGCAGAATATGTTGCTGCTGCAAATTGCTATGGGCAAGTTTTGTGGATTCAAAATCAAATGTTAGACTATGGGTTCAATTTCATGAACACAAAGATCTACATTGATAATGAGGATTAACTATATGCATTGTAAAGAATCCCATAATTTCACTCGCAAAACAAAGCATAATTGAAATTAGGCCCCACTTCATAGGGATGCTTATGAAAGAAACTTATCCAGTGCATAAAGATACACACTGATGACAATGTTGCTGATCCTTCTAACCAAGGCATTTGAGTTAACAGGTTCCATTCTTGTGTAGTTACAATTGGGATGAATCCATCCATAAACTGCATTAGCTAAGGGGAGGCAATATGATTTGTTGTACAGTTTGTATGAAGTGTTTTTTAGTGTGCAGAAGAAACTTGACAAAAATATTATTTTTTTTTTTTTTTAAAAAGAATAAGAAAACAAAAACAAAGAAAAAAACATAGTGATGAATTTCATGAGTTAATTGGGTTTAGAGAGGTCATTGGAAAGAGGTATAGATGGTACTGAAGAATTGTTGTTGCAACTTGTTCATTCTTTGGTTGACAAAAGTTAGTACCGACAGTGCAAAGTTAATACCGTTGGGCAAAGATAGTATTCGATAAAGACGTTGGAGAAAAATAACGCCAAGGGTCCTAAAGTGAAAATTAAAACACCGGTTTTTTTCTTTGATTTTGGTTTCAACCTATATAAACCCATCTCAATTGCACAGTTTACTCACTTAAACTCTTTTAATAGCTTTTCTTCTATCACACCCTAATCTATTTACGCACGTCGCTTATCAATTTCATCAAGTAGGCTTGTTCTTGAATCATGCCCTAAACACAACATGGTCTCTTACATGGAAAAGACTGATGGGAATACAGAGTTTCATGAGATTATTAGCTTTCTTACGCGAAGCTCCATTCACTATGCTCTCACTGTAAGTCCTGTAGTCTCTACTACATTTGTTGAATAGTTTTGGATGTCTGCTAAATCCAAAATAATCAACAATGTTAGGTATATTACTGCCAAAGTAGCTGGCAAGCCTGTGTCTATCTCAAAGGCATCAATAAGAAGTGATCTTCTTTTTGATGATGCTGATGGGATAGATTCCTTTACGCAATCAGCTTATATTTTGATGCTATTAAGCTAAATGGGGTATGAGAGGGACCTACTGTCCCCTAACAATTTAACAAAAGCTTGTTTCACCCTAGTGAGGTTTCTTTTTCATAACCCATGAATTACTGCATAAGTTCTAAAAAGCACTTATTTGGGATCAATTTCCCACACAGTAATTTGCTTAACCACTATTAGAAATAAAAAAAATAAAAAAAAAAAAAAAAAAAGAAAAAAAATAAAAAATAGAAAAAAAATAAAAATAATAAAAAAAATAAAAAAAGAAATAAAATAAAAAAAAAAAAAAAACAGAAAGAAAAAATAAAAAGAATAAATAAAAAATAAAAACAAAATAAATAAAAAAAAAAAGAAATTAAAATAATACGAAAAAAAAAATAGAAAAATAATAAAAAGAAAAAAAAAAAAAATAAAAAAATAAATTAAAATAATAATAAAAAAAAAAAAAAAATAGAAAAAATAAAATAGAAAAGAAATAAAAAATAAAAAAAAAATAAAAAAAATAATAATAATAATTTAAAAAAATAAAAAATAATAAAAAAAAAAAATAAAAATAAAAATAAAAAAAAAAAATAAAATAAATAGAAAAAAAATAAAAAAAAAAAAAAATAAAAAAAAAATAAAGAATAAAAAAAAAATAAAAAAAAAAAGAAAAAAAAAAAAAAAAAAAAAATAAAAAAAAAAAAAAAAAAATAAAAAAAAAAAAAAAAAATAAAAAAAAAAAAAAATAAATAATAAAAGTTAAAAAAACAAGAAAAAAATATAAATAAATAATAAAAAAAAATAAAAAGAAAAAAAAAAAAAAACAAAAACAAAAAAAACATAAGAAAAAATACAAACACATATAGACACATAAAAAAAATAAAAAATATAAAAAAAAAAAATATAATAATAAAAAATATATAAATAAATAAAAAATAAATAAAATAAAAAAGGAAAAAAAATAATAAAAAAAAATAAAGAAATAACAATAAAGAAGGCATATGATCTTCAGGTAGAGCCTGAAGCAACAAGGTTCTCACCTTATTTTCCCTTTGTACAGCAACATGTTCATCAAGAGAAACAGGAGGATGAACAATTGTATTTCCTTTTGCATCTTTTCCCAACCTCTTTGGACTGTTCCCTTGCTGAACAATCCTCCAAAGATTATGATCAGCATTCTGTATCCAGTACTCCATCTTCATAGCCCATATCTCATATTTTTCCTTCTCTAGATAAGGAAATTTTGCATTGTTGGCAGAGATAGTGGCTGTTTGGAACTGTTGAAACTGTTGTGACTGGACATTATTAGGGTACTGCTGACCAGTCGGGTTGGTTTGAGTATGAACAGCAGGTTGAGTGAATGTAGGCATTGGTTGTATGGGTTCAGGCATGAAGGTATCATCTTGAGTGAATGATGGTGAAGCAGATGAATTAGGGATAGGATACGTAAAGGGTGACTGAGTAGGTATAGTAGGCATGGGTTCTGACATAATTAAAGATTATAGAAAAACAAGGTTTTGATGTGGTACTAAGTAATTCTTCTTTATCAGAGGCTCTCTCCAGGCTCTGATACCACTTGTTAGGATCTTGAACTAGATAGATCTTCTAGCCTTTGAGAATGTATAGTACTTATGTAATCACAAGCACATACGTGAGAGACTCCAGCAAATATTTAGGCGGAAACTAAATAATTCAATAAAGAAGAACAAATTGAACAACGATCCTCTATGGATCTTTCTATTGATAATAAATTTATTTTGTGCTTTTACAATCGGTGTGCATCCCTAATGCTAACGGTTTCTTTTATAGAGAAGAAACCCTAAATTGGTCAACAAGAAAACTAAAATCTCGTAAGAGATATACATCAATATCAATCACTTCCTAATTTATCTCATTCCTATATTAATGAGATAATACTAGAATATAACTATAATTCCTTAATTACATTAATTACGTCTATCAATAACAATCAGCAGATTATATCACTGTCAGCAGGAACGAGAACATGACCAGCAGAAACATAATCAGCAGGAATGCTACTTGATCTGCCAGCAGGAACGACTTAGTGCTATCAGCAGAAACGAATATGTCTAACAGCAGAAACGACACTTAGTCGTTTGTAATTTGTCCCAACAGATACAATAGACTATATGGAGACTGAGGATGCTTAAGATGTGGGGAGGACAAGCTATGTGGTGCATGAAGAGAAGGAAAGTGCAGAAAAGGGTGTTAGTACTGAAGATCCACTTAGTACTGCTCAACCAAAAGTTAGTACTGACAAGCCAGAAGATAGTACCGACAAACTAGATGAAGGCACTGACAAGCTAAAAGTTAGTACTGACAAGGAAGAAGTTAGTACTGACAGACTAGATGAAGGTACTGTTGATCAAAATGAATGAAGAAGTGCTACTCAAACAGCTCCAATAACAACTACTCCAACAATATTTGGTGATGATGAGACCATTACACAAGTCCTTATCATAATGAGTCAGAACAAGGAGAAGACTCTGATGGAGATGTATCATATGCTTGTAGAGAATAAGTATCCTTTGAAAAAAGAAGTGCTGTCAAAATTGCTTAAGTTGAAGTTAGAAACTGAAGAAGACAGTACTATGGATTTGGAACTGATTAGATTTATCAAAAAGCAGATTGCAGAGTTAGAATCTGAAGACTTTTGAGATGCCTTTACCTGTAGGGTTTTGCTAGGGCTGAGTCAATCCTTTGGCCACCTAGAAAGGTAATTCATGGTGGATTGATGACCATAGGGGGACAACTCTTTGTACATGAATATTGGTGAGTCGATATCCCATAACAATTTTGTGTAAAATTGTCAATATCAACGGATTTGAGAGGTCTTTAACTGAGACGTTTGCTATGGAGCTAGCCACTTTTCTTAAAAGGATATGGTAAGTGATAACATCAGTTTGGGGTAAACCTGGCAACCATCTAACGGTTTTGATTCACATTTAAAGCCGTTTGCAATGGTGAGCCAAACTCTTTCTCGGCTGTTAGCCATGGTGAGTTGAAAACCATTTGTCGTGCAGTGCAAGCACTAACACCAAAATTTGACAAACACGGAGACTATCAGTATAAACACTAACTAACAGAGTACTATGTTTTTTTTTTAAATTAATTCTACACGAAGCTATGAAAAACAAAACTAACTAGTACACAAACTTACATAGGAGCAGAGGCAAGACACTCATAGGATTCCCGCAAACCATCCTGAATCGTCTCAATAACACTTCCAGCAACCACAACATTCCGACAGTATGAGGGTGGAACTGTGAGCCTGTGATGCAACATCCTTTCAAGCAGTAGATGCCCGGATTTGATAGACCTTGTCAACCAACCATATAAACAGTTTTCCTCCATGTGTAATGTCCCAAGACTGAACAAGAGCTTCTTGGGATACAATTTCCAGCTGTCACCACCCTGTCACTTGTGTTCTCCAAATTCGTCCACATCATCAGAATGAAGGGACTGACTCAACAGATTGACGGTCTCTCCAAAGGTCTAAACCAACAATCTACATCTGGATAGGGCCAAAAGTAGATGTTCATCATGACGACGTAAAAAGAAGGAGTCCTCACGATAGACATGAGGCAGCAACTCTTTCAGGTAGAAAAAGTTTTTGTGCCGTCGATTATCCTGATAATACACATGATAATAAGTGTTACGAAGCGGGCAACGCACAATCTCCCAATCTTTAAATGCTCCATACGGAATAGGGGGAATATAATCCTCTATATCATCATCACTCTCACTCTCAGAACTGAGGAAGTCGTCAACTGGTCTATCCCACAAAGAGGTATCACTTCGCACCCCACGATGTTTACTACGAGACCGAGGAGGAGAAGAGGCAGAATCAGTAATGGGTTCAACCTTTACCCGTGGATCAACAATCTCATCATCGGGGAGTTTGTCCACAACCACAACACCAGCACCAGAAACATACTGACCCCGAAAGAGTATCTCAGCGAGTACTTCATCTTCTGAGGCAGGGTCAGCAGCAATGCGAGACATACCTATCGGTGCGTCCTCATCACTAGCCAAGAAAAACTCATGAAGACCCCCGGATGTAGAGTCAAAGAGAACATCAATGGGTATGTGATCAGTGAGTCGGTGAAGGGTACGAAGAACTGTTGTCAGAATCTGCCAAATGGAGAAATCCCCCCCCCCCCCCCCCCCCCCCCCCCCCCCCCCCCCCCCCCCCCCCCCCCCCCCCCCCCCCCCCCCCCCCCCCCCCCCCCAAGTCATGGTCGTGAAGAAGCAGAATCCATTACTGACATGAAGTGGGAACTTGTAGGCTAGTACCAGTAGTATCAAGTGGAGCACCAGCAGTATCAGGAACAGCAGAACCAGACATAGGAGTAGAACCAGCAGGATGAAAACTACTACCACCAGCAGAATCAGGATCATCAGCAGGTTGTGTGGTAGCAGCAGAAACATCAGAGGGTTGTGAAGAAGCACGTTCAACCCGTTGTCTTTTAGAAGGAGGCTCAGTTATAGCAGGCTTGGGTCGAAATAGATTATATTGAGCACTCAATAAATGATCCTTTTCCAGACGTCTGCAGATATTCTCGTATTCTTCAGTCAACTGTTGTTTCGACATAGCCGTGACAGCTTTCATAGTGATAGTACCATTATGAGCCGCACACCACTGATTTTTGACCAAGTTACGCATCATTTTGGTGACTTCGGATTGCTTTAGCGGCTTACCCTTGAGTGCTCTATAGCGTAACTCTGCCAAGGCTCTCTTCTTCCGTTCCTTAATGGCAGTCATGGTGCTCAATAAAGTTGTCTTCGTTGACATCAGCTCACAACAACTCACGGCCACGTGCAGGATTTGTACCGACTTGCTTCATCAATGTCAAACCAGTTGTGTCGGTCTACGCAGCAGAGTTCATCTTTTTCTTCGCACGCTGCTCAGAAACAAGAGGCACGTCTGCCTGAGCCAAATCCTCAGCCTGTAACTGTTGGACCAACCGCGCACTTGCTTGTTCTTCTTCGAGGCGTTGCCTGGCCTGTGCATCCTCTGCAAGAATATCAGAGGGATCTCCAATCTGGCATGGGGTCTTGCCTTAACTGCACCATCAGGCGGACAGCGGATTCAGAGATATCGGTGAGGGAAGAGAACATCAGTAGAACGAGGAGCATGAAAACTGCGCAAAGGCCGGAGTATAGAACTCTGTCCTGGCACGTCTATGAACCGACCTCTTACGCCTAAGAGGAACCTCCTCCTCTTCGCGTTCCTCTATATCCTCAGAGGGAACAGTAGCTTGATCGTGACCCAGGGCTTCAGATGCCATACGTGATAATCCTTCAAGGTCAACCGCATCTTGAATATCCACATCCCCTTCTGTGGCAGGAGCATCACCCACCAACGTGCTGTCCTCAATTGTTTAACAGTCTCGCTCAAACATTCTTTACTCGGGTTACAAGCGTCAAAATTTGCTCCCCCCATGATTTTTTTGAGGTTCCAACCAGTTTCCAATGAGTCTTCCGTCCATACCACCCTGTCAATCTTTGCAGATAAACTTGTTAGAAGTGCAGGGTCCTCTGCCCTACCAGCAGCATCGGCTGTTGGTGTAGGAGCATCATCAGGCCCAGCATGTGTCTCCTCATGGAATCACCAAGAATGGTCTCATCTTCCATGGAATTGAGATTAGTAATGTCTTCAGGCTCAATATAGTTGGCAGGCCTAGGTAGGGGACCAAAGATAACGGATTCCTCAAGAGCAGGGTCACAAATATCATAGGGACGGGGCGGTGGGCCAAAAATGATTGGGTCAATAGAATCAGGGTCCACATATCCAGCTGGTTTAGGGACAGGACCAAAAACTAATGGCTCCTCAAGACTCAAAGTCTGTGCGGGCGGGGTAGGTGGTCTAGGTGCAAGAACAGAAGGCCATGGTCTCCAGTCAGTACCAGGTGAGACAGGGTTAGGGACTACCCATTCTGTCTCAGGCTGCCTCTCCGGTGTTGTTTCCCTAACAGGGGAAAACGGAGGAGGGTGAGGTACAGGGTGTGCCACAGCTGGACTACCAGCAACTGCATGGGCAGGAACAGTTTCCTCATCAGCAGCATCATTGCCAGCAGCAGCAATGGCAAGCTATGGGTCTGTGTCATAGATATATGCTCTCCCTTCCCATATTTTAACTTCATATAGAAAAACAGTTTCAGAGTCAAAACAAAAAGTGGGTCGAGGGGTCTCGTCAGCTGTCTCTCAGGCCACAAGCATTTTGTAAAACCATGGGTACATTAAAAATTATGTCTTGTAGCCTTAACATTGCAATCATCCCCTTCTAAGATAAGAGTGAAAAATTATAAACCTTACCAGTCGAAAACAAATAAGGGATGTGGGCAATTGGAACTGAAATTGATTCAACTTCCAGCCTTAGGGCTAAGACAATGCAAAATGGTTTGCACCAGAATCTCCATTGAGGAGAGAGATGGTGCTTAAGAAAAGTAAGTTGCCTACCTGGTGGATACCCAATAGCCCCCATACCCGCAAAAATATCATCAATTTGCATGTCAAAGATGCCATTGGCATCATCAAGTTGTAACTGAGCCCTTCAATGAGCGATAGTCACGACCACCTCCGGCCGTAAATAGTTGCAAACTAGTTCATGAGACCCATGCTGCCATTTGGTCGGAATGTAGCTGTTGCCCAAAATTTTTGACCAATGGTCAAACACGACCGGAGGGTCATGGTTTAAGCGTCCTAATGGAGAGTGGTCCAAGTAGCTGAGGATATCTGTGAAGTCCTCGGAACCTCTTTCCCTCCCCAAGTAAGCGATTCGGTTGTGATCATCTTTGTACTGGAGTGCTGCCATTGGTGATTACGGAATGTAGGTTGAAGGAACAGAGTATGCAAAGGCAAAAGATTTTGATGTATGTGTGTGTGTGTGGGAAAGATGAAAATTGTATTTGGGGGTAATTAGGTTAATGATGACCAATGTGGAAAAAGTTAACCTTTTAATTCGATTGGTACAATATTAACCTCGGAAGTTGAAGTAATTGAGTGAAAAATCAACTTGTCCGCCGCTTTTTCAGGCAAGTGGTGACCGCCAAGCGCCGTCTAATTGAAATTTAAAACGAAAACTATGCAACTTGCATATTTTTAAGACCAGCAGGTAGAAAGTCAACCAGCAGTAACAAGTCTTAAAGAAATCAGCAGAAACAAGTCAATCAGCAGAATTGATATGTGACCAGCACATACTACCAGCAGAAACCAAGTGACTAGTGGCATAGACCAACCAACCAGCAATATTTAGCTGAGCACAGTAGAAACTTGTTACTACCAGCAGAAATAAGTCTGCCAGCAGGAACATGATACCACCAGCACTAATCAGTCCAGCAGCACGAATGGATGTAATGACAGCATAAACAACTCCAGCAGCAGGAATATATTCAGCCAGCAGAAAAGAGTCATCCAACAGCAGAAACCCTGCAGTCAGCAGGAACATACACCCTATCAGCAGAAATGGATCCACCAGCAGAAGTATGCCCACCAGCATGTTTACGGAATCAGCAGCATAATCCATAGCTATCAGCAGAAACAAAGCATCCAGCAGAAAGGATAACTACCAGCAGAATCATAGTACGACCAGCAGAAACCAATCGTGCAGCAGGAAAGATAACTACCAGCAGAACCATAGACCAACCAGCAGAAACCATTCGTCCAGCAGGAAGAATAACTACCAGCAGAACCATAGTACACCCAGCAGAAACCAACCTGTCAGCAGGAATAAGGTACAACTAGCAGCAGTATTGACTACATACAATCACAAGAAAAATAATATCCCACAAATAACATAATATTCCACGGCAAGAAAGTTAGAATATACAGTTATACAACAACAAGCCTCCCCTTAGGCTTATACCTCCCCTCAATTCACGAAAGAGGGATTCACCATCCTAATATGGACCACCAGATACGCAAATCTTGGTCCATCAAATGCCTTTGTCAGTAAATCAGCCACATTGTCATCGGTGTGGATCTTCAGCACTTGAATCAAGTTCTTCTCATTGGCATCTCTTATAAAGTGATGCCGAATCTCAATATGCTTGGTCCTTTGATGAAAGACTGGGTTCTTCACAATGCATATTGTGCTCTGGTTGTCGATGAAGATTTTGGTATTCATGAAGTTGAAACCATAATCCAGCAACTGGTTCTGAATCCAAAGAACCTGAGCACAGCAGATTCGTTTTTGCAGCCAGCAAACATACTCGAATCAGTGGAAGATGTATCCACAATTGTCTGATTTTTGCAATTGCAATGAAATTAACTTCTGCCCAGAAAAATTGGACATCCACCTGTAGTGGATTTCCTATCACCATGAGAACCAGCATAATCGCTGTCACTGTAGGCTTCCAACTGAAAGGGAGAATCTTTAGGGTACCACAAGCCGAGTTTTGGTTGCCCCTTTAGATACTTGAAAATTTTCTTGACTGCATTCAGATGAGAAGTCAGTGGAGTAACTTTATGTCTGGAACAAGCACTAACTGCAAAATTATGTAAGGTCTTGAACGTGTGAGATACATAGTGAACCAATAATCGGATCGGTACAATGTTACATTATACTGTGGATCAGTTTCTTTTTCATTTGGTCTTAGCAGCTTCATAGGGTGTTGTTGCAGTTCTTACAGATTCCATGTCGAACTTAGTAAGCATATCTTTAACGTACTTGTCTTGACTGATAAAAAGACCATCAGGCAACTGTTTCACCTGTAGACCTAAGAAGAAAGTCATCTCTCCCATAGCACTCATTTCAAATTCAAACTTTCATCAATACTCAATTCATCACACCAGGCTTTATTGGTGGACCCTAAATGATGATGTCCATCCACATAAACCTGTACCAAAATTATATCCCTGGAATCTTTCTTGATGAAGAGTGTCTTGTCAATAGTACCTCTTCTGTAGTTGTGTTGTAACAGAAAAGTAGACAATCTTGCATACCAGGCTCGAGGTGCTTGATGAAGTCCATACAGAGCTTTAACCACTCTGTATACATGCTTTGGGAAGTAAGGATCTTCAAATCCTTTAGGCTGAGTGACATACACTTCTTCTTAATTTCTCCATAGAGAAAGGGCACTCTTAACGTTCCAGTGATTTACCGAAAGCCCATATAAGATGCAAAAGCCAAAACAGTATGATAGCCTCTATTTGGCCACTGGTGCAAATACCTCATCGTTCAATGCCCTCTATTGTCGGTGTCTTCTGTGCATACCAACCTTGCTTTATTCCTTACAACTATGCGCTCTGGAATCCCGCTTGTATATATACTTCAAATATCCATCTTTGTCCCTATTGCTTTGTTTGCCAACAGGAGGAGGGGACAAGTCCTTACTTGCTGATTGATGAAATGTTGCATCTCTTCTTGCATAGATCAACCATTAGTATCCCTCAAGTGCTTTAGCTATACTAGTTGGTTCTAACTCGAGAAAGGAAGCAAGCAGACCAGACAATGGAGTTGGGTCCTGTAGATTGGTACTTTGTTGATCTTGAATATATCCACTGAACGCACTTTCACCAACTTAGATTTTTGTGCTCTGATTCCTTCGTTCATAACAGGAGACGCAAGATCACCATGAATCTGGCATCTGGAGATGAATTTGGTTCACCCGTTTGATAGGACCAAACTGGACTTCTATTTCCACAGCAGATGCTATTGGTAAGTAGTAGCATGAATATTAGCATCATCATACGAGGAAGATGTGAAGATGCCCGATGAGATTTGATCCATGCATACATCAGAGGGGACGGGAAATCGTGTATTGTTTTCACTTGAGCCCAATTGTTGACCAGGAGGAAGTGTAGACTCATCAGCGTAGACAGGGTGAAAGTCAGCAGAAACAGATGAACTGACAGCAGGATTGCTCTCATCAGTAGGTTCAACACGACCAGCAGGTGGAAAGCTATCAGCAGGATTACCAACAGCAGGATCACTATCAGCAGAAGGACTGCCAGTAGATACACCATCAGCAGAATCAACGCCAGCAGAATCTTTAACAGCAGAATCAACGCCAGCAGGATCCTTAACAGCAGAATCAACGCCAGCAGGATCCTTAACAGCAGAATCAACGCCAGCAGGATCCTTAACAGCAGAAACACCTTGATCTCGAATTTCAGCTTCAGCTTGACATAGTATTTCTGCTGTTGCCTGCGAGAACAAATAACCATTGTGCAGCTGCGTCCTTAGTTCATGTTCTTGTCTTTGAAGCTTAGCATAGATCTTCTGCTTAATCTGCACTGCATTCCATAAATACGGGGACCTTTGCTGGATAAAGGACCTGTAATCTGTAGAAGTAATGAAGGAATCACGATCACTTGACCTCATCTTACTTCTGAATCGGAACATGATCTTGTGTACCCTGCATTTATGTTAGTTTCGTGTGTAAATGCAAGTTGTGTCAGTTTTAAAAGAGTATAACTAGTGGAATTCAGTTAAATAGTCAGGTCAAAGTACCAATCATGAACAATTCCCTGGAACATTACGGTTTATCTTCTAAAAATCTCAGATTCCCAGTGGTTTATTATACCTCTTGTTTGGTAGATTATAAAACCCTATAGGCCTTGCTATTTGAACCTACCCAACAAGATAAACCGTCTCAGCTTTACCCTCAAATTTTCCAAATAGTCACTTGTATTAAAGGATAGTTACTTGACACCAAAAGGTTTAGAGTCTTTCTGAGGAACTTCCCAGAATATCAATTCATAAGGTGTTTATATTAAGGGATTAGTTTAGATACCCTGTTTTAACTAACATGTCGTGTAACAGCCCAGTCAACACATAGGTAGGTAATTTAGAGTTGGCCAACATGGTTCTAGCGGCCTCTATAGGTCCTATTTTTCCTCTCAGCAACCCATTTTGTTCCCCCCCCCCCCCCATTTTTTTCTTTATATTTCTGGGGGTTCTAGGGTTGCTATAGTCCCTCTTAATTCCCTTTTCCCCACAAAGTTCAATAAGTTTTGCATTTTTGAACTCTGTCCCATTATCACACCTTATTCCTTTAACCTTTTTATTCAGCTGGTTTTCTATTAAGGCAATGAATTCTTTAAGGACATAAAATGTTTCATCCTTGTACTCAAAAGAAAGTCCACGAAAAACCTGCTAAAGTCATCTGTTAACACTTAGGAGTAGTATTTCTGTGGTCAATACTCTTGATATTTTGGGTAGGACCAAAAGGTCCATATGCAGCAATTGCAGAGTATCAGTTAGAAGTCTCACAGCAGAAATATGCTTATAGGAAGCCTTATGTTGCTTTCCTTTGTTGAAGCAACACAGTTGTGTTCATTGGTGAAAAACCTTCGAGGGTATCCCCATCAACCAGACCTTCCTTGGCTAACTTGTTGATTGTTTTGAAGTTCACATGAGCCATCCTTCTGTGCCATCTGGTGGATTCATCTAAGGATGCTTTTGCTACGAAGCAAGTAACCTTTTGTTCTGGTTGCAAGTCTGAGATGTGGAATGTGTAGAGATCATGTTTCCTAGGAATTCTTAGTACCACCTGACTTGCATCAGGCAATTGGAATTCTTCGGAAAGCACCAAACAATCAGTGTCTGTGAAGAGAACTTTGTTCTTTTTATCACAAATTTGTGATACAGAAAAAAAGTTATGTGTTGCAGCTCTTCCCTATCATAGTAGAATTTTCAAAGTCAGCTTGTGAAGGTCCGTATGGTGCCTTTTCTGATTTTTCTACCATCTCTCACCTCCAAATTTACGATGCCTCCTTGATCTGCACAAATTCATCAAGTTGTTTCCTTGTTTCTGTCATACTTCTTGAGCAACCATGTCACTTACCTATGTCATTATCTGTACTAGGTCATCCTACAAATCATACAACAAAGCCTTAGTAACATTGAGAGACCCAAGCCAATTTGACTTGTGCCTGCCTTGTGGATCATTAAGTGTGAAACCATGTGGATTGACGAGATCCACCCTTTACTCTTGGGACCCCCAATATTGTGGTCGGTGTATTCCTCCAAGAGTAAACCTGCTGATGGTCCTTGTAAACAGAGTTCCTCATCGTCCCTTAATCATAGGTTCATATATATTAGGACCAATTCGTTCTCCTTTGGTCCAAAGAGTAATGGTTGGATCTCGTCAATCCACATCGGTTTCACACTTAATTGCATCCATCTAGTAGCAGACGCTCAAGTGCAGTAGGTGACTGTGGCTTGGGTAAAATACTCAGAGTGTACTAATGGCTTTGTCTGTATGTATTAGTTAGGGTGATCCTAGTACAGTGTACATGACATAAGGTATTGTTGACAGTGGTTTTGTGTCAATAGAGCAGCAGTATGGCATTAGAAGCCAAGACCAGCGGAATACTGAGGAAAAATTTGATGAGTTTTGTTTGTACTCAGACATGATCAACAGTTGCTTGGGTACGTTTAGACCTAACCAGCTGGATGTGCAGGTCACTTCGAGTCTAATTGTATAGGTGGAGTGAAAGGTGGACTGTTGTAGAATATCAGGTAAAGGCCACCATACGACTTCCAAAGTTTACTTTTGAAATTGTCTACTTGTAGAAGAGATTGCAACACTTTAACTTGTTCTTTTTCTGTATCACAAATTTGTGATAAAAAGAACAAAGTTCTCTTCACAGACACTGATTGTTTGGTGCTTTCCGAAGAATTCCAATTGCCTGATGCAAGTCAGGTCGGTACTAAGAATTTCTTTGGAAACATGATCTCTACTCATTCCCCATATCGACTTGCAACCAGAACAAAAGGTTACTTGCTTCGTAGCAAAAGCAACTTAGATGATCCACCAGATGGCAACAGAAGGATGGCTCATTGTGAAATTCAAAACATATCAACCAAGTTAGCCATGGAATGGTCTGTTGATGGGTTACCTCTCAAGGTGTTCACCAATAATGAACACAACATGTGTTGTGGCAACATAAGGAGGAATATGAACATATGGCTTACATTATAAGATATTTCTGCTGTGAGACTTCTAAACAGGATACTTCTGCAATTGCTGCATTATGGAACTTTTGGTCTACCAATATCAAGAGTATGACCAGAAATACTTACTCCTTGTGGTTAAAGATGACTTTAGCAGGTTTTATGGACTTCTTTTTGAGTAATAAGGAGAAAACATTTTATGTCCTAATGAATTCAATTACCTTAATAAGAAAACCAGCTGAATTAAACAGGTTTAAAGGAATAAGGTCACCTGTGATAATGGGACAGATGTTTCAAAATCAAAAAAAAAACTTATTGTAATTTGTGGGGAAAAGGGAATTAAGAGGGGTTATAGCAACCCCTATAGAACCCCACAACAAAATGGGGTTGTTGAGAGGAAAATAGGGACTTTATAGAGGCCTGCTTAGAAACCATGTTGGCAGACTCTTAATTACCTACCATGTTTTGGACTGATGGCTCGTTAGCACGTCATGTTATGTTTTAAACAGCGGTATCTATTAACTAATCCCATAATAAAACATCCTTTTTGATAATTGTTATCTGGGAAGGGTTCCTCAGATAAGTCATATTAAAACTTTTGGGTGTCAAAGTAACTATCCTTTAATACAGTGACTATTTGGGAAAAATTTGAGGGTTAAAGCTGATGTCGGTTATCGATGTTTGGGTATGTTTCAAATAGCAAGGCCTATCTATAGGTTTATAATCTACCGAACAGAGGGTAGAAGAAGAACCCTGAATCTGATGGTTTAGGGAAAGATAACCTAATGTTCAGGGAATTTGTCATGAGTGGTACATTGGTCTTGCTATTTATCTGATTTCACTAGGTTATACTCGTTTTAAACTGACTACACACTTGCATGTTACCACGAAACTAAATAAATGCGGTTACAACAAGATCATGATTCTGATTCAGAAGTAGATGAGCAAGTGTCGTTGATTCATTCATTTCATTCTAACAGATTTTACAGGTCCTTTACCAGTAATGGTCCCTCGTATTATGGAATTGCACTGTGCAGATTATGCAGAAGAGCTTGCTAAGCTTCAAGAGACACGAACATGAAGTAAGGACGCAGTCCTGCACGATTACGTTATTTGTTCTAGAAGGCAACAGCAGAAATACTAAGTCAAGCTTGAAGCTGAAATTTGAGATCAAGGTGTTTCTGCTGTTAGGATCCTGCTTGCGTTGATTCTGCTTGTTAAGGGGATCTGCTGGCATCTCGTTGATTCTGCTGTTAAGTATCCTAGCTGGCGTTGATTCATGCTGTAAGGACTCTGCTGTGCGTTGATGATTTTGCTGTTGGTTGTATTCTACTGGCTGTCCTTCTGATGAAGTGATCCTGTGTTGTAAAATTCCATGAATGATAGCTTTCCACCTGCTGGCCGTGTAGAACCTTACTGATGATGTGAGCAATCCTTGCTGTTAGTTCATTATTTCTGCTGACGTTTCACCCTGTCTACGCTGATGATGTCTTAACACTTCCTCACTGGTCATTTCAATTGGGCTCAAGTGAAAACATTAACTATTTCCCGTTCCCTCTGATGTATGCATGGATCAAATCCTCATCGGGCATTTTCACATATTCCTCGTATGGATGATGAATTTTCATGTTACTTCTTTACCATTTAGCATATGCTGTGGGATTCTTTTTGTGAATCCAAGTACGTTCCTACAAAGGTTGTGAACACAATTCATCCGCTGTCTTCAGATCTCTTGGTGATCTTGCGTCTCCTGTCCTATGACAAGAAGCAGAGCTCAAAAAAATCTAAGTTTGGTGAAAGTGCGTTCATTCGGATATATTCATGATCAACAAAGGACCAATCATTAGTACATCCATTGTTGTCTGGCTTGCTTCTTTCTCAGTTAGAACCTACTAGTATAGCTAAAAGCACTGAGGTTCCTAATTGGGTTGATTCGTATGCAAGAAGAGATGCAAACAGTTCATCATATCAGAAAGTATGGAAACTTGTCCTATCCCTGTTGGCAAACATGCAATAGGGAAAAATGGATTTTGGAAGAACAAGCGGGATGCCAGAGGCATAGTTGTAAGGAATAAGCAGACCAAAGGTTGGTTGAACAGGGACACCGACAAGTGGAGGGCATTGATTACGTGAGGTATTCTGCACCAGCTGGCCAGAATAGAGGTCTATAGATGTTTTTGAGCTTTTGCATCGTATATGGGCTTTATGGTTTATCAGTCTGGACGTTAATGAGTGACTTTCTCTATGGAGAAATTGAGAAAAGTGTATGTCACTAAGACTAAGGATTTGAAGATCCTTACTTCCAAAGCTTGGTTACAGAGTGGTGAAAGGCTCTGTATGGATCATTCATGGCTACTTCGAGCCTTGGTATGCAAGATTGTCCTACTGTTTTGTTACAACAAACTACAGAAGAAGAGGTACTATTGATAAGACACTTCTTCATCTAAAGAAAGATTCCATGGGATTATAATTTTGGTACAGGTTTATGGGATGACCATCATCTTTGGGTCAACCAAATAATGCCTGGTGTGCTGAATTTGAGGTATTGTTTGGAAAGTTGAATTTGACAATGTGTGCTATGCGGAGGAGATGACTTTCTTCTTAGGCTACAGGTGAAACAGTTGCTGTGGTCTTTTTATCAGTTCTAGACAAGTTACGTTAAGATATGCTTACTAAGTTCTGGACATGGAATCTGTAAGAACTGCAACAAACACCCATATGAGCTGCTAAGGACCAAATTGAAAGATGAAAAACTTTATTCCACCAGTTAAATGTACACTTTGTACCGATCCATGATTGGTTTCACTTATGATATCCTCACAGCTTCAGAGGGACCTGACATTATTGGTTTGCAGTTCAGTGGCTTGTTCCCAGACATCAAGTTACTCCACTGGACTTCTCATCTGAATGCCAGTCAAGAAAATTTTCATGTATCTAAAGGGGCAACCAATCTCGGCTTGTGGTACCCTAAAGATTCTCCCCTTTCAGGTTGGAAGCCTACAGTGACAAGCGATTATGTGTTCTCATGGTGATAGGAAATCCACACAGGTGGATGTCAATTTCGGGCGGGAAGGTTTAATTTATACGGCAGTGCAAAAAAAGCAGACAATTGTGGATAATTCTTTCCAACTGAGGCCGAGTATGTTGCTGCTGCTAGCTGCTGTGCTCAGGTTCTTTGGATTCAGAACCAGTTGCTGGATTATGGTTTCAACTTCATGGAATACCAAACATCTTCATCGACAACCAGAGCACATTATGGCATTGTGAAGAAACCCTAGTCTTCATAAAAGGACAAGCATATTGAGCATTGGCATCACTTTTAAGACGGATGCAATGAGTAGAACTTGATTAGTGCTGAAGATCCACACCCGATGTCAATGTGGTCTGCTTTACTGTACACTCATCCTCCCTCCCACACCCCCCCCCACCCCAACCAAAGGCATTTGATGGACCAAGATTTGCGTATCTGGTGGTCCATATTGGGATGGTGAATCCCTCTTTCGTGAATTGAGGGGAGGTATAAGCCTAAGGGGAGGCTTGTTGTTGTATAACTGTAAGATTCTGACTTCTTGTCCGAGTGGATATGATGGTGTGGCTGTGTCTGTATTGCTGTACTGATTGCGCTTCTTAGCTGATGAGTGATGTCTAGAGTTCTATCTTGACCCAGAGATACAGGATGCTGATGCCTAGCAGTGGTACGCTATCACTACCAGTACTTCCTAGGATTGACAGAGTTGCGCTGTTCTGCTGGGTGTACTCACTGTATCTGATGGTAGTTGTTCTTTCGGCTGGCCCCCCCACCCCCCCCCCCCCCCACCCCCCCCCCCCCCCCCCCCCCCCCCCCCACCCGTTATGTTTTGGTGAGATTTGGTTGGCGATCGGAATGTGTTTTTTTCCGATTGGTAGTATATCTTTCCTGCCTGCACGATGGTTTCTGCTGGTCTTACCCCCATGATTTGTGTGGTAGTTATTCCTGCGTCTGCTGGATGCTTTGTTTCTGCTGATAGCTATGGATTATGCTGCTGATTCCGTAAACATGCTGAGTGGCATTATAACTTCTGCTGGTGGATCCATTTCTGTGATACGGGTGTTTGTTTCCTGCTGACTGCAGGGTTTTCTATGGTTGGATTGACTATTTTCTGATGGACCTGAATAAATTCATGCTGCTGGAGTTGTTTATGTGTATTACATCCATTCGTGCTGCTGGATCTGATTAAGTGCTGGTTTGGTTCATGTTCCATGCTGGAGATTATTTCAGCTGGGTAGTACAAGGTTTCTACTCTGACTCAATGCATAACTATTGCTGGTTGGTGCGCTTTGCCACTAGTCACTTGGTTTCTGCTGGTAGTGTGTGCTGGTCACATATCAATTCTGCTGATTGACTTGTTTCTGCTGATTTCTTTAAGACTTGTTACTGCTGGTTGACTTTCTACCTGCTGGTCTTAAAAATATGCAAGTTGCATAGTTTTCGTTTTAAATTTCAATTAGACGGCGCTTGTGAACTAGGTCACCACTTGCCTGAAAAAGCGGCGGACAAGTTGATTTTTCACTCATTACTTCAACTTCCGAGGTTAATATTGTACCAATCGAATTAAAAGGTTAACTTTTTCCACATTGGTCATCATTAACCTAATTACCCCCAAATACAATTTTCATCTTTCCCACACACACACACATACATCAAAATCTTTTGCCTTTGCATACTCTGTTCCTTCAACCTACATTCCGTAATCACCAATGGCAGCACTCCAGTACAAAGATGATCACAACCGAATCGCTTACTTGGGGAGGGAAAGAGGTTCCGAGGACTTCACAGATATCCTCAGCTACTTGGACCACTCTCCATTGAGGTACGCCTTAACACATGACCCTCCGGTCGTGTTTGACTCATTGGTCAAACAATTTTGGGCAACAGCTACAGTCCGCCCAAATGCTGCTGGGTCTCATGACCTAGTTGCAACTATTGACGGCCGTGAGGTGGTCGTGACTGAGTCGCTCATTAGGGCTCAGTTACAACTTGATGATGCCAATGGCATCTTTGACATGCAAATTGATGATATTTTTGCGGGTATGGGGGCTATTGGGTATCCGCCCTGGTAGCCACTTACTTTTCTTAAGCACCATCTCTCTCTCATGGAGATTTCTGGTGCATACAATTTTTGCATTGTCTTGAGCCTAAGGCTGGAAGTTGGAATCAATTTCCAAGTTCCATTGCCACAGCCCTTATTTGTTTATCGACTGGTAGGGTTTATAATTTTTCACGCTTTATCTTAGAAGGGATGATTGCGAATGTTAAGGCTACAAGACATAAATTTTTAATGTACCCATGGTTTTTACAAATGCTTGTGGCCATAGAGACAGCTGACCGAACCTTCGACCCCACTTTTGGGTTTTACTCTGAAACTGTTTTCTAATAGAAGTTAAAATGGGACGGGAACGAGGCAATTTCTTTGGACACTACCATGCTTGCCATTGCTGCTGCTGGCAATGATGCTGCTGATGAGGAAACTGTTCCTGCCCATGCAGTTGCTGGTAGTCCAGCTGTGGCACACCCTGTACCTCACCCTCCTCCGTTTTCCCCTGTTAGGGAAACAACACCGGAGAGGCAGCCTGAGACAGAATGGGTAGTCCCTAACCCTGTCTCACCTGGTACTGACTGGAGACCATGGCCTTCTGTTCTTGCACCTAGACCACCTACCCCGCCCGCACGATTTGATTCCTTGAGGAGCCATAGTTTTTGGTCCTGTCCCTAAACCAGCTGGATATGTGGACCCTGATTCTATTGACCCAATCATTTTTGGCCCACCGCCCCGTCCCTATGATTTTGTTGACCCTGCTCTTGAGGAATCCGTTATCTTTGGTCCCCTACCTAGGCCTGCCAACTATATTGAGCCTGAAGACATTACTAATCTCAATTCCTTAGTAGATGAACCTTTCCTTGGTGGTTCCATGATGAGACACATGTTGGGCATGTTGCATGACTCCCTACACATCAGCGGATGTGTTGGTTAGGGCAGATGATCCCTGCACTTCTAACTAGTTATTCTGCACAGAATGGACAGGTGTATGGGACGGATAGTCTCATTGGAAACTGAGTTGGGAAACCTCAATGAAAATAATGGGGGTGAGCATTGTGAGCTTGTTATCCCGAGGTAAGATGTTGGAGCGACGGTATTAAACAATTGAGGAAGCACGGTTTTGTGGGTGATGCTCCTGCCACAGAAGGGGATGTGGATGTTCAAGATGCGGGTTGACTTGAAAGGATTATCACGTTATCGCATCAGAAGCCCTTGGGTCAGGAATCAACTAATGCTACTGTTTCCTCTGAGGTATTAGAGGATACGCGAAGAGGAGGATGGTTCCTCTTAGGCGTAATGAGGTCGGTCATAGGACGTGCAGGTCAGAGTTCTATACTACGGCCTTTGCGACAAGTCGCGCTCATGCTCCTCGTTTCTACTAATGTTGTGTGTCCTCACGCGGGTGATTCTCTAGATCCAGCTGTGTTTCCGCCTGTGTGAGCTTGTTAAGGGCAAGACTCCCATGCCTGATTTGGAGATCCCTGTGAGTTTCTTGCAGAGGATGCACAGGGCAGGGCAGCCTCGAAGAAGAACAGGCAACTTATGTGCGCGGTTGGTCTAGCCGTTACGGCTGAGGATTTGGCTCAAGGCAGACGTTGCACTCCTCTGTTTCTAGCAGCTGTGCGAAGGAATTTAGATGAACTCGCTTGCTGAGGTATGACAGACACGAACTGGTTGACATTGGATGATGCAAGTCGGTAACAAATCCTGCACTGCGCACGTGAGTTCGTTGGGGCTGATGTCAACGAAGACAACATTATGAGCACTTGACTGCCATTAAGGGACGGAATAGAGTGCCTTGGCAGAGTTACGCTTAGAGCACTCAAGGGTAAGCCGCTAGCAATCCGAAGTCACCAAATGCATGCGTAACTTGTCAAAAAATCAGTGAGTGTGGCAGCTCATAATGGTACTATCACTATGAAAGCTGTCACGGCTTGTCGAAACAACCGTTGGACTGAAGAATACTGAGGAATATCTGCAGACTCTGGAAAAGGATCATTTATTGAGTGATCAATTATCTATTTCGACCAAGCCTGCATCACTGAGCCTCTTCTAAAAGACAAACGGGGTTGAAACGTGGCTTCTTCACAGCACTCTGACTGTTTGCTTGCTACCACACACCTTGCTGGAATGGTTCCTGATTCTGCTGGTGGTAGTAGTTTTCATCCTGATGATTTACTCCTATGTTGGTTCTGTGTTCCAGGAGACTGTGGTGGCTCCACTTGATACTTAACTTGGTTACAAGTTAAGAAAGTATATCTTTAATAATAGGTCAATTTACTTGCCCCCGTACAGAAACAAAACTTTTTTAACACGCCCCCATCTCATCCCCCACCCCCCACCCCCCCCCCCCCCCCCCCCCCCCCCCCCCCCCCCCCCTCCCCCCCCCCCCCCCCTCAGGCAGCAATGGTTTATGCTGACTTCACGACATGAGCTTGGAATTTCTCATTTGAGATTATGACAACAGTTCATTCTGTGTCACCGGTCCGTTCTGATCACTGTGTCCAACTTGATGTTTACTCTTTGACTTTGTTTGTTTGTTTACATCGGGGTTGTGTGTTCATGACGTTTTTCTTGGGCTAGTAGACATGAGGTCGACTCCGATAGGTATGTAGCGCATTGCTGCTGACCATGCATATGAAGAATTGAAGTACTCGCTGAAGTATACTCTTTCGGGTCAGTATGATTTATGGTTGCTGGTGTTGTGGTGGTTGTGACAAACTCCAGATGATGAGATTTTTTTTTTGTTGATCCACGGGTAAAGGTTGAACCTATTTTGAATCTGCCTACTTCTCTCCTCGGCCTCCATCTTGTAGTAAACACGTGACGTGCGAAGTGATAAAAAAACCTCTTTGTGGGATAGACCAGTTGACGACTTCCTCAGTTCTGAGAGTGAGAGTGATGATGATATTACTAGAGGATTATATTCCCCCTATTCCGTATGGAGCATTTAAAGATTGGGAGATTGTGCGTTGCCCGCTTCGTAACACTTATTATCATGTGTATTATCAGGATAATCGACGGCACAAAAACTTTTTCTACCTGAAAGAGTTGCTGCCTCATGTCTATCGTGAGGATCTCCTTCTTTTACGTCGACGGATGAACAGGTGTACCTTTTGGCTCAATCCTGATGTAGGATGTTGGTTTAGACCTTTGGAGAGACGTCAATATGTTGTGTTGTCAGTCCCTTATTATGCATGTTGTGGAAGAATTTTGGAGAACACAAGATGACTGGGTGGGAGCAAGCTGGAAAATTGTATTCCAAGAGCTCTCTGTTCATGTCTTGGACTTTCACATGGGAAAACTGTTTATATAGTTTGGGGACAAGGTCTATCACTATCCGGGGCTCCACTGCTTGATATTGAAAGGATGTTGCGTCACAGGCTCACAGTTCCACCCTCATACTGTCGGGATGTTGTGGTTGCTGGAAGTGTTATTTTGAGACGATGCAGGATGGTTTGCGGGATAATCCTCAAATGAGTGTCTTGCATCTGCTCCTATTGTAAGTATTGTGTAACTAGTTAGTGTTTGTTTTCATTAGCTCTCAGTTGAGTATTGATTTAAAAAAACAAAACATGTTAAAAAACCCTTTCTTTAGTGGTTAAAGGGGTTTTTGTTTGGTTATATGATAGTCTCGTGTTGTATAATTTTGGTGTTAGTTGCGCTTGCCACTGCACGACAAATGGTTTTCAACTCACCATGGCTAACAGCCGAGAAAGAGTTTGGCTCACCATTGCAAACGGCTTTAGTGTGTAATTCAAATCCGTTGATGGTTGCCAGGTTACCCAAAACTGGATGGTTATCACTTTCCATATTCTTTGTATGAAAAGTGGCTAGTCCATAGCAAACGGCTCATGGTAAAGACCTTCTCAAATCCGTTGATAGTTGACAATTTACTCAAAATTGCGCATTCATGGTCCCTATTCCGATCTCACCATGTTTCATGTACAAAGAGTTGACATGGTCATCAATCCACCATGGAATTTACCTTTTCTAGGTGCCAAAGGATTGACTAACCCTGAGCAAATGGCTACAGGTAAAGGCATCTCAAATCCGTTGATGGCTGTAATGGTTTGCCCAAAACCATATGGTATTCACATCACCAATGTTTCAAGTACTGAGAGTTGCATGGTTCTCAGTTTGACATGGACATAAACCTTTTCTTGAGGTGGCCAAAGAACTGACTACTCCAGAGTTAATGGCTAACTGGTAAAGAGACATCAAATCCATTTACATTTTTTTTTTCAATGATTCACCTCTCACAGGAGTTAACACACCTGGAAGTGATGAGAATAGACTAAAATTTTTTGATTTGATGTACATACCTTGTTCACTGGTGCTGTTTGCTGCAAAGTCTGGTAGTTGCTGCTTAGAGATGTTGCTGCCTCATTTGATTCTGCTGTTCATCGAGTTCTTGCTGTTTCCTTTGATGCTGCTGTGGCTTCTATAGTTTCTGCTGCTTGTTGTGCTGCTGCTGGATACTGTTTGTTATGCTGCTGCTTACTCTGTTCCTGCTGCTCTTCAATTCTCTTGCCTCAAGAAGATCTATCTAGAAACTTGGAATTAACGGAGTCAACACCAAGTTTAGGGAGGATTGTTGGGACAAAATTACAAATGACTAAGTGTCGTTTCTGCTGTTTGAACATATTCGTTTCTGATGATAGCACTAAGTCGTTCTGCTGACAGTTTAATAGCTTTCCTGATGATTAATGTTCCTTAGCTGGTTGGCAGATCACAGTAGCATTCTGCCTGATTACTGTTTCTGCTGGTCATGTTCTCGTTCTCTGCTGACAGAGATAGGAATTGTGATTGTTATTGATAGATGTTAATTAATGTAATTAGGATTCTATGGTTATATTCTAGTATTATTCATTAATATAGGAATGAGATAATTAGGAAGTGATTGATAATTGAATGTATATCTTTACGGATTTTAGTTTTCTTGTTGGACTAATTTAAGAGTTTTCTTCTCTATAAAAGAAACCTTTAGGCATTAGGGATGGATACCGATTGTAAAAGAACAAAAAATCAATTTATTATCAATAAAGATCATAGGGATCGTTGTTCATATTGTTGTTCTTCTTTATGAACTGTTTAGTTTCCTAGCTCTTAACATCTGCTGAGTCTCTATACGTATGTGATTGTGATTACATAAGTTTATCATTCACAAAAGGCTAGAAGATCTATCTTGTGTCCTAGATCCTCACCTCTCTCCCCCCCCCCCCCCCCCCCCCCCCCCCAAAAAACCCATCAGATCCTTCTCGCAAACCACTTGCCTTGGGTCTCCTCCCCCTCGCTTCTCCACGCTCTCTTAGATTGTTTCGATTATCACATCAACACATCTACACCCACCCTTTGTGCATTTATCTAAGCATTACTGTAACAAAACCATAGTAAACCCTATTGTCCAAATTTACACGCTTGGTTTCCTCCTTTTAGTCGTCACTATTTAGTCAAGCGATCTCGCTCAGAGTGGAGCTATCGTGGTCTTCTAGTCTATAATTAATCTCTGTCTTCAAGTCCTTGCAAGTCTTAAGTTCATGGTTATCATCATTTATTTAAATGCATTCTTGCTGCTTAGATTACTTGTGCTTGAGAAATCTAAGTGAAAGGCATAAATGAAAACATATATACATAAGGATTGTTAAGTGCTTACTGATGTATACAGGTTCATTGAGAAACCCGTATACAAGCTTAACCAATGAAAATTCTGAATTTATCACTCGTTAACATAGTATAGGAGTAGTGTTCACGTGAAATTTGAACCCCTAACACCTTATAACGAAACGGTAAACGGATTCTCAAATTTGTTATTTTATGTGTATAAAAACTGGTCTGTTAGGTTGACTTTAGGCTTCGTTTTGACCCATTTAAACTTTGACATAAGGTCGTCAATTAGGGGCGTTTTATAGTCAACATAGTAAGCTCCATTTAGAAATTTGAATCATCAAAAACCATTGAGAAACGAGCTCGCAAACTGAAACGGAAGTTAGTACTGCTGTCGTGCTCTCGATAGTTAAAATTGTTGGCAGTCGCGACCCCCTCCCTTTAGCCTTATTTTTGATCACCATAGCGACCTCTAACCACGAAACTTATAAAAGATAAAATGTAGTAGACCTAGCCTAGTTTACAAAAGTATTTTTAGTTTGTCATAAGGTTAAGTAACGAACTCGCAAAGAGGACTAAAAGTTAGTACCACTGCCATGTTTTTTGACCAAGTTAATACTGTTGGCTGAATGGTCGACACCCCTTACTTTGGCCTCGTTTTTTGTCACTATAACGACTTCAAATTGCAAAACCAATAAAAGATGAATTGTTGTACTCCTGACCTAGTTTTCAAAAGTATTTTTGGTTTGTCATAATACTGAGTAATGAATTTGTAATCCGCGATCAAAATCAGACGAAAATCATCTGAAAAACACTTAACCAATTTTTTTTTCCTGCTTAAGCCTAGTCGCGACCCCCTTTTGTTTGGCTACGTTTTTAACATATTAAACGGAAATTTTTAGACAAAACTTAAATAACGAAAGTTATAGACGACATGGCCTAGTTTCCAAAACATCTATATTTATAAAAATGATATTTTTATAAACAAATCGAATACAAAACCACGGGCATAAATATCAAGCTAAGCGGGCATATAACGAAGGATATACGAAGACATTTAATTTACATACTTTTAAATATTAAAGCATATTATTTTTACAAATATACAAAGCGTTATGTTTTTAAGTATAAAAACACATGAATATTCATATGAGACAATTATTTCATTTATGAAACAAATATAACATTTTTACAAACATATTTAGGTAGTGATGTAACATTATAAGATTATATAGGTGAAATTATTCAAGTGCATTATATTTATACGACCTACATTATTTAGGTTGCATTCGGACTACCAAGTGACGAGTCGCTTATTTGCTATATCATACTTTCATTCATCTGAGGTGAGTTTATAGTCCCCACTTTACACTATTAAATCATTTATCAAATCTTGGGGATGAGATCATGTTTGTTTTACAAAAAGGATGCAAGTACATTTTAATTCAAATATTACGAGTTTGCCTAAGTAGCTATAACCCACTATGCCCTTCCTCATGAACTGTTAATTGCATATGTGTGATTGTTAATTGTATTATGCGAGCGTGAATGTTATGAATAGATCTATTTGGGATTAACATTCCCTTTCGGGCAAGTAGCGCTTGCTAGTTTACCGGTTGGCCAGAAACGACGAATGTATACCATTCGGACTCATAGATGTTACGGGTTGAACATCTACATTGGGCACTATCATTTTATATGTATTTGATATACATACATTGTTTAGCTTCGGTGTCATAAGCTTAGTGCATATCGTAATACATTATTGTGATATTGTAATCGTTGCTTTATTACAGGGGAATCTTGCTATCCGCTTTATTAAATTTATAAACCTATAAATTCACCAATATTATTGTTGACAGTTTAAACATGTTTTCTCAGGTCAATAAGGTGCAAGTCATGGGTACATTGGATGGTCGTCTTTTGAAGTCATATCGCTATAAAGATTTACGTGCATTACATTTTTGGATATTGTTATGTTGTGAAATCTTTACTTTTCAAGTTGAACATTTTAAGCCTATGGGCTTTTGTAACAAACCATTTATGAAATCCAATGTATTAGTTTTTAAACGACTCTCTTAGTGCTCGTTCTCATATCTTATGCTATTGATCTATGAAGTAACGTTCCCGGATACATTAATCCGTTGCGACCCTATTTGGGGGTGTTACAATGAGCTTAGCGCAACGTAAATGCCTCTTTATGTGAAGTTGTACCTCCTATAACTGTCGCATACGTTTTGATAATCTTGTGGTTCACATTTATAATGTTTGAACTAAACCTATTAATTCACCAACTTTATGTTGACGTTTTAAGCATGTTTTTCTCAAGTGCTTAGCTTGGACGATGTTTCTTGAATTATGTGAAGTCTATTGACCGAACCGGTTTACCAGAATTTATCTATATCTTTAAATGCCGTTGTTGAACTCATTTAAGCTTCCACATTTGTACTTTTGAAACGATTGTTTTGATCAATGTAAAATCTTATTAATTATTTTGAACTTATGCAACGGTTTTTATTTTTAAACGTACCCTTAGAGGTCGTTCTTTATGCTTTGTACTTGAGATATTCATGAACGTCATATCCCCAGACGCTTATTCAGACGGGACCCCATTTGGGGGTGTGACACCTATGCCAACTCTGATGAGGAAGCTCCGACCAAATAGCTAGCAAGGAGTTTTTCCGATCGATTCTCCCTTGAATCTTCCGGCACATTCGGCACTCGCAAAAAAACTCGTTCCGCCGGCAAAAGTCAGAGGACTCCTTCCAAGAATAAGGAACCGTCACACCTGAGAAGGTCAAGAAGGTTAGAAGACCGGAGCAGAACCAAAGAGAAAACAAGAAGGGAGAGGCCCAAATCCAGAGGGAAAAGGTCTAGGCACCAAGAAACAAGCTCGGACTCTGAATACGAGGAGGTTCAGAAGACACATATGAAGATCTTAATTTACCCTGCAAAAGACCTAAACCCACTCCTTTTACCCAGAGAATCACTCGCTTCAAATATCATCGGAGGGCAAAGGTCCCTAGGAACATCAGGGTATATGAGGGAAACAAAGATCCGAAGGATCATTTAGGTATCTTCTCGGTGGCGGTCGAGCAAGAAGAATGGCCGATGCCCGTCTGGTGCAAAATGTATCGCCAAACCCTAGGTGGAGCAGCACGAAACTGGTTTGATGATTTGGACCCTAAGAGTGTAGACAGTTTTGAGGAACTAAGTCAAAAGTTCTTGGAAGAATTTTCACAACAAAAGAGATATGCCAAAGAACCCACAGAGATTCACGACATCAAGAGAAGACAAAACGAAGGTTTGCAAGCTTTCATGGATCGGTTCAAGTCAAAAAGTTCACACATAAAGTGAGTTCCTCTAGTCTTACGCATCTTAGCTTTTATGCATGGTCATGGTCATTTGGAACTTGCTAAAAAGCTCAACGATAAAATACCTAAGACGATGGACGAAATGTTCGAAAGAGTCAGGGCTTTCATTAGAGGAGAAGTGGCCGCATGTTCAGCGGAAATGGTACGTCCCCCTCTATAGGACAAAGGGAATGTCCGTCTGGCATGGTCCGGAGGACCCGAGAAAATAAAAACAGAGGTGGTCCGAGAGAAACCTAAAGACACATGGGGATATACACCCCTTACCCTTGAAAAGACACTTTCACCCTACTCATTAAAACTCCGAAGGAGATCCTGGCCATGGAAAGTGTGAGCTTCCCATAACCACCACCTTTAACTAGAACCCCTAAAAACAGAACTTGAACAAAATTTGTGATTACCACGGAGACAAAGGCCACAACACCAACAATTACTATCAGTTAAAAAAGCAGATAGAAGAGGCTATGGCCTCGAGGAAGTTGGCCTATCTGGTAAAGGATATCTACTGGAACAACCAGAAGAGCGGGGGTCAAGGAAGGAACAACATAAAAGTCATAAACATGATAAGGGGAGGGGAAACCGCAAGAGACCTTTTAAAGGAGAAAGGCCCGGTCTACCAGATGAACTCACCTTCCCAGCGATCCCTCAGAATCGACTGACGGATGAACCCATCATATTAGAAGGAAGGATTGAAGATCATCAAGTCCGAAGGATTCTTGTCGACGGCGGAAGTTCGTCAGAGATCATGTACGAACATTGCTTCAGAAACCTCAATATTAACATCCGGTCAAGACTAAGAAGATGTAGAGCTCCACTAATAGGTTTCTCTAGAGAAATGTACCACCCCTTGGGTATAATAGACCATTCTAGGTAACTATGGAGAGAGCAAGAAGGTCAAAACAGTGTGATGAGTTTGCAATATAAAATGTCCAAGTTTGCCGTACAACGTCTAATAGGAAGGATCGGAATGAGAAGCCTCAGAGCAGTAGGCTTTACCATCCATTCTATGATCAAATTCCCTACTAACCAAGGAATCATGACAATGGAGACAAGTAGAGAAGCTCTGTGGGAATGCAGACAGCTGGAAAGGGTGCAAGGTTCGTGGAAGGAGGTACATTGGTGTCATTGTAAAGAGAAAATGTCCAGGATAAGAGAACAAGCAATATTGAGAACAAAAAGCAGCTCCGGCCACGGGCCTAACCAAGGTCCGGTGCTGCTCAAAAAAACATGGGACAATGAAAACCAGCAGAGAAATACTCACCATCAGCCAAAACGTCCGAATCAGCACGAACGATCGGGACGCACTTGACAACCGATTCTAAAAGGTTATTAACAGATGTGCTCTGGGAAAACATAGAGGTATTCGCATAGGCCGGGTCAGAAAGAACTGCCGTACCATCATTTGTCATGGAACATCAACTAAAGATATACCCTCTTGCCGAGCTGGTGGTCCATAAGAGATGACCCATGACACCAGCCGAAAGACATACATTAAAAGAAAGGGTGTTCTATTGGATGAAGGAAGGGACGATCAGAAAGGTTCAACACCCCGAATGGGTCGCCAATACAATTCCCGTTAAGCTAGAAAATGGAACTTGGAAGGTGCAAGTGGATTACTCTATCCTCAACAAAGTCTGTGCTAAGGATATGTACCCCTTTCCGGAGGAAGGGGAACCCGTACAAATGTTTCCAACGACTCCCAAAAGAAAACAGCCAAATAAGAATGGCAGAGAATGGCGAAGAAAAAACCGGGTTTCATACGGAAGAAGGGGTATACTATTTCACCCACATGCCGAAAGGATCAAAAAACTCGGCGGCGACACTTCAAAGGATGATGGAAAAGGTCTTGGCTGATCAAAAAGGGCGAAACGTGGAAGTATACCTGGAAGAAATAGTTGTGAAAAGCAAAAGTGAGCAGAGCTTAGTTCAAGACATCGAAGAAACACTAAGAAAGTTAAAAAGAGTGAACATCAAAATTGATCCAAACACGTCCTCGTTCAGAGTAGAAGAAGGAAGGTTCCTTGGCCATATGGTGACGAAGGAAGGAGTAAGAGCAGACCCAGAAAAAGTACAGACAATCATCCGAAGCCCCACCTCCCAAAAAGTATAAACCAAATACGAAGTTTAACCCTGCAACTGACAACCATCAGCAAGTTTATCCCAAAACTTGCGGAGCTCAAGTACCCCATTAACAAGGTTCGGATGAGGCCGGATGCAGCAACAGAGTCTAGATGGACGAATGTCATACCCAGTCAGCGGCGGAAACACGGGAATGCGAAGTCAAGATTCACATTGCATAAGATACAAGATCATACAATACATTTTTACAAAAGTTATTTACAAAAGTTTACAATTTTGCAACCTTGGAAAATGTCAAACAGTTGTCCTTCAATAAACTCCCAAATGTACTCATCTGTGGTCCCCAATACTCCTCATTTACCTTTGTTAACAACACACCTGAAAATGATACTCGAACGTCAATAATAATGTTGGTGAGCTCGTAGGTTTGACCTTAAACCCAGTTGTTGTGCCAATCATTTAAAAAATGGACAATTGTGCAATATGACAGTGAATATATGAAAACAAACACCCATAACTTAGCATTCCCGCTAATCATGTACGATGACCTAGTATCCCCGCTAGTCACCAAACCAGCATATACCAATGCTCTTGGAGCCGCAACTCCGATATGTCACTTACGCACCTAAATGGCCTACCAGCTAGAGCACTGGATTGGGGCAGGACCTCACACATACTAGGGTAGACGTACCCCGCCGATCCAATAACCACACAAATACTAGGGTAGGCATACCTAGCCGATCCAAATAACTATGTAGCACATAATATTCACATAGCAGTCATAAGCACATTAATTGTCCTAAAAACAAAACCATGTTTCGCACAGTTTAGAAAAACAGTTCAAAACACATTTGTGTATCATTTTCCCCCAACAGAAAAGATTTAAAAAGTGGGACTACGAGAACTCACCTCAAAAGATGAAGATAACCACACAGATAATCTTTACACAATGAACCAAACAATCTCTACTCAACGCACCAAATAGCCTCAACAACGCACAACGGTACCCGACCACGACCTAACATTAATTTTTACCTTATTAACATTTTGTACAATATAGTCTTATTGTACAAGCGTTCGTCCTTTACTCACACACAATTCTCTTTCTTTCACAAAACCCCCATCCTTATTTCAAAACTCTTATTCTCATTACAAACATTTATCTCTTATTACAAACGTTTTGGTACTATGGTTGGGTGGTACTTAAGTAAAAGAACTCAATGCACTTGGGCTAAGTGTGAAATCAATACAAAATACTCGAACACATCTAATAAATTTAAAACGAACAACTGACCCAACGGTCCAAGAGAATCCGACGAGAAATAAGTAAGAATTCAAAGATAAAAAATAAACGAATAAGCATATCCGGAATAGATACGATATATATATATATATATATATACACTTATCATATATATAGGTACATAATACTTTAAGTAAAATAAATAAAATAATATTTTATTATTATTTGCGTCTTTTTATCAGGCTAAACGAGGTAAGTATAAAAATTTTATCGTCTTATTATATTCATGTTCAATCGTTTAATCTCAACAATTAACGTTTACAAAAGTCGTCTTTTGTCTTTTAGTCAAATCGACACAAAATGATTATTTCACAATATTTTCTAAAATCCCGACAAAATGCCAAAAGTTATATATATTTTTTAAAAACGTTTCTTCATTTGACTAAAAAAATCGACCATATTAACCGTTATTTCACTATTGCAAATTTATTTGTCCACCTTGGTATTCCAATTACCAAATTTCCTTATTGGGCCCGAAAGCCCAATGTTAGCCCATTAATGTTTGTTAAGTCTAATATAATTACTTTTGACCCTAGTCAAGTCCATTAACCATTTTCAAGTCCATATGTCCATTTACTAGTCATTGGGCCTCATGGCCCATTAAGGATTTATATTTAGCCCGATAGTTTTTAAATCAATACATTTATACTTTATTGGGCCGAAGCTTAAACTTAAGCCCAAAACCATACAAATCTATAAGCCCACATGTCTAACCAAATAGGCCGAAGCCCAATAACCTATAAACCCAAAAATATAAGTCGAACCAATAAGCTATAAGCCAAAAAAATATAAGTCGAACCAAATAAGCTATAACTAAATAAGCCAAAACTAATGGGTCGAGCCCTTTTTCTTCTTGTCGGACCGAGACTAGCACAAGCCCAAACACGCGGGTCGGTTGGGCCGAGCCCAAACCGGACAACCCAAAACCAATTAAGCTCTTCTAGCTTATTTTTAAACAATATTTTCACAAATAAGCCCTAAATAAACCATTGACTCAAAATAAAATTACCACCACAACCATAATTTAAAAGTGACAATTCCTTGTTCCTTTCTTTTTGTACTCGACGCAAGCAAACACCCCTTTAATCATTCGTTTCGTTTTCAAATTTCAATTTTAACGACGATCAACTTGTACAACTAGTATTTTATCACCATAACAACCACAAAAGTACAACTTAAAAAAAATTAGAAAACTTACAAGTTTGGGTGATCTTGGTTTGGTTTTGACGTGTAGAAAACAACCCGAATACCTTTTCTATAACTCGAGGCTACTAACTATCAACCCACTATTGGTTTTTAACCTGTGTTCTTGTTAAATCTCAAAAAATGAAATGTTTTCTTGTATTTGTGTGTTCGTTCGAAGCTCAAAGAGAGAAAGAGAATGAGAAATTTGCTTTGCTTGTTTTTTTTAAAAGTGTAGAAATGGTAGTTTAAGGTCAAGACAAAGTTTTATGTACCATGCATGGAACCTCCAACCTATAAAAATGCCTTGATGTTCCCTCCTTTTGTCTCTAGCCGGCCAAGGATCTTAAGTGGATCGGGATGGCTTCTTTTCGTGTCGGGTTCACATAAAACTTAAATCTTGTCAATTTAAAACGTTACCCGAGGTTAGTTAGTATTTTTATTGATTTTAAAAACGTTTTTCCAATAATCTAGGTCATTTACACGATACATTTCCCACTTAGACTTCCCAAAATTCATTTTGGACATTTATCAGACGCGTCGGGACTAAAATACGAGTTTTTGTCCAAATTTGACCGAAACCTTTCACATTAATTTAAAAGCATTCCAAACCTTCAAAAATGACTTCTCACCTTAGATTCACCCAGAAATTTCACTTTCAAAACCGTTACGATCTTTTACCGAGTTTCACGAAAAACACCTGTTTCCTGATAACCCTTAACTCACACCTCCACGATTCACGCATTTAAACCACGTTATTTTAAATTATGAATTTACTTAACCAATAAATTCATTAAATTCTCTTCCAATGCCAATTAAACCCATTCTCAAATTAACTGTCGTGCCGGTACGCGTTGCGTGATGTTTTTGCTAAACACGGGAAAACTTCCCGGAAAGCATTAAAAGACCACAAAACACTTCAAAACAAATAGATGAATCAAAAGTGATTCACTCACAAACTCAAGACTCTCTCTCAACACCCGGTTAAACCGTATCTGTTTTACGCAAAATAGGTCAACCGAAGTCAACTTTTCAGCTCTCTCGCCAAGAGACTAACAAAATCGAAAGACTCCGATATAAAATCATAATATTTTATAATACTTAACCCAGAAAAGTTACCAGTTATCACAGCCTAACCCCCTTAAAGGAATTTTGCCCCAAAATTTAACACATCTCATCAATCTCACAATGACGGGATCATCCTATCCCTCAACATAACACACTGGTTCTCTACCGACCCAATCCCCTCAAGCGGGGTCTCTTTTGATTTCCCCCTTGAGACTCAGTTCTAAGGTTCAGTCCTTACACTTTCTTATGGGTCATTTAGATCCTGTCCCCACAACACGATAGCTTTCCTACTATCTCTTGGTTTACTAGTCCTCTCTTAACCTTTAGGTTACACGGTGTTGGTCGGGTGTCCGGGTATGATCCAGACCTCAACATACAACAAAACTCTAACACCTTTGACATTATCACAATTTCTTAGTTGTTCTAATCTGTGTGATCAATACTACAAGGGTATATGTTTTACACATTAAACTCACATTCTATTCATGCAAGACAGTCTATGGCTCACTTAACAACATCTACTCAAACTCTCCCAAGCAACCCTACCTGGTTGCATGCTCAAGGTTCTATTTTCCTAGGAAGGCTATGATATCACTCCAAATTCCACCATTCCTTAAAAAGGAAAGTGGTTGGACTTCAAATTTATTCACTACAACTTTATCAAGTCTCTCGTGACCTCATGGTGTTCCACTTAACTACTTAACCTTCTATCATAACAGTAAAGTCGAGCAACTTGAATATGTTTCAAGTTCACGAATAACAAATGATAAACGTGCTCGTAAGTACTGGGTATATCTACCTACCCAAGATAAAAATAAGAATACTACCATTCATTACTCTTTCAAAATTTCGTATAAAATTTCTTTCCACTAACATAAACTATGAATTTTAACCAATGTCAACTACTGACTGATAAAAATTAGTTCACAAGTAACACTACTCTAAACTATCAGGCTCACATCCTACACTAACTGATGTTACTCAGTTTAGTGATATACAATTATCCAAACCAGCCTCTACACATCCTACTACTCCTCTCTAGACTCATGTCTCATCTCTATCCTGGCAACACGATTTGCCAACTCCAATCGCTTATGCCTCTCCTCGGCAAGCTGCATCCTCAAATCATGGTTCTCCCTCTGAATATCATATATAGCATGCCATAAAGCTGCCCTCTGTGCATCAGTCTGACCTGCCCATGCATCTAAGGCTAATACCGGCCTCCACAAAGCCCCAAAAGTCACTGCAACCCTCTCCTGCTCTCACTCTAAAATCCTAAGCTTGTACCTCTATGAGAAGATCTCATCTCTAACCGCTCCTGACCTAGTGTATAGCTCTCTCACATCCCTATTAATATCTGCAAACAAGGTAGGTGGCAGGGCGTCCAAACGCTAAGTGTGATCCTGTAGTTTGCCCCTCATAAAGCTCTAACTGCGCCCCTATATCTATAAACTAATCCTCATCTACCGAGATGGTGACTGTCGGGATAGCTATGGGTGAAGCTATAGGTGATGGGACTACCGGGGATGATGGCGAAATAGGAAAGGAATTAGACGACCACTTAAGAGATGGCGGTGTCTGAACAGGTCCAGCTAGGTTACATAAACTGGTATATCGGTGTAAACTCTGCCACCCTCGGGATCTACCCATGAAGTAAGTGTGGGTTGTCTAAACGCAGACACCCTCTCTGCTTCCTGCTGCTCTGGCATAGACCTAGAGCTCTGACCTATCTCAAACGTACTGAGTACCTGATTATCCTCTACTGCTAACTCTTAATGCCTCAGTGCTCCATACCTAAGTCTTAAAGGCTCACCCATGGCTGTATCCGCAGCCGGGGCTACCTGCTGCTAACCTCGAGTACAACCTCCTCCCCGCTTACCTCTAAACCATGACCCTCATCATCTAAACCATGACCCACATCATCCGACCTCTCTCTCTCTCATCATCCGCATCCGAACTCTCATCCTCATCAGTATCCTCATCTCCTAACTCATCTCCCTCACTATCAGTATCTAATATGAGCTCAAATGTACCTCTATACCTCTTCCGTACTGAAAGGGTCGAAGGTGGTGATGGTGTCCCGTAAGAGGATCTATACCTCTTACGGAAAGCTAAATCCAACAAAGCCACCGCCTCTGTCACTCTGGCCAAATGACCAGAGGACATGACGGGCTGGGCACGCATGGTCATGCGCATTATCCTAAGGTGAAATGAGGCTCGGGTAGGTGTAGGGTAGGTGAAACATAGGTAAGTGGATGATCTGGTGACAGTGGTGTGGTGGAATCCGACGAAGCTGATGAATGGGATGAATCAGTCCTAGTACCTATCGGCTCAAAAGCCTCAAACTCCTCTCCTATAAGGGGTACTCTAGAACCTAATGACTGTAACTCCTCTGCCTCTGAGGGAGCCTCCTCCGGCTCTGACTCAGTATCAACTAACTGCGCCCGCCTAACCGCTACATAGGGGTCATCAGGTAAAGGGATGGACACTCGGGAACTATGAGCTCCGTCAGCCTGGGTGATAGTCTGTGAATCAACATAAGCTAGGGTAGACATGACCCATGATAACACGGTAAAAGGGTATAAGTATCTTTACAAAATATCGTTACTCAAATTACCAGCATCACAATGCTTTACATATATATAATCAATGTAACATTCGAAATTAAATGTTTGTAACCGTAAATACGTATATATATTCCCTTATATATATATCAAATATACCCAAGAGGTACGAACGGCAAATAAGCACCCTCATGGTTCTACACAGAATAAGCACCTCAAAGCATCATACAATATCTCAACATATCTACTAAGGGCACACCCTTAATCAGCATCGCTACCAATCAACATACCTACCAAGGCTCTCAGGTCATCATGCAATACACAACATAACTACCCAATACGCATCCTTAACTAACGTCACTACCCGCGACATATCTACATAGGCTTCTAGGGAATTATGCAATATAATTAAGGCATCATGGCAAGCACTAGGCAATCAACAACACTCTAGATCCCAACACTCGCAAGTGTTCTCATATCATATCACTACACACAAGTATGTATTATCCAATACGTATGCCCGAGGTCAACTTATTTTCAGGTGGTCTCATCATTTACACATCCCTTTCCGCTAGCATGACTTAAGAAGGCTAACCCCATCATTCCACGATCCTTCGTGAATTAGGCATAGTTGATCAGGCTATGCGTAATTCAAGGAAGCCATGAATTGCTTGGGCTAGTCAACTTTCATCATGTTCGAGGTTTTAGAGAAACTCTAGTTTGGTTATAGTTGCGTTTTTACAAAATTTCCTTTTTATAAAAACCAGCATTCTCTATAACATTGGATCTGGATACCAATCTGTCACACCCCGTCAGCGGCAAAAACACAGGAATGCGACGTCAAGATTCACATTGCACAAGATACAAGATTATACCATACATTTGTTTACAAAAGTTTGCAATTTCACAACCTTGGAAAATGTCAAACAGTTGTCCTTTAATAAACTCCCAAATATACTCATATGTGGTCCCCAATACTCCTCATTTACCTTTGTTAACAACACACCTGAATATGATACTAAAAAACGTCAACAATAATGTTGGTGAGCTCGTAGGTTTGACCTTAAACCCAGATGTTGTGCCAATCATTTAAACAATGGACAATTGTGCAATATGACAATGAATATATGCAGATAAACCCATGACTTAGCATTCCCGCTAATCATGTATGATGACCTAGCATCCCCGCTAGTCACCAAACCAGCATATCCCAATGCTCTTGGAGCCGCAACTCCGATATGTCACTTACGCACCTAAAGGGCCTACCAGCTGGAGCACTAGATTAGGGCATGACCTCACACATACTAGGGTAGGCGTACCCCGCCGATCCAATAATCACACAAATACTAAGGTAGGCGTACCCAACCAATCCAAATAACCACGTAGCACATAATATTCACATATCAGTCATAAGCACATAAATTGTCCCAAAAACAAAATCACATTTCGCACAGTTCAGAAAAACAGTTCAAAACACATTTGAGTATCATTTTCCCCCAACGGGAAATATTTAAAAAGTGGGTCTACGAGAACTCACCTCAACAGATGAAAATAACCACACAGATAATCTTTACACAACGAACCAAACAATCTCTACTCAACGCACCAAATAGCCTCTACAACGCACAACGATACTCGGCCACGACCTAACATTAATTTTTTCCTTATTAACATTTTGTACAATATAGAATTATTGTACAAGCGTTCGTCCTTTACTCACACAAAATTCTCATTCATTCACAAAACCCCCATCCTTATTTCAAAACTCTTATTCTCATTATAAACCTTTATCTCTTATTTCAAACATTTTGGAACTATGGTTGTGTGGTACTTAAGTAAAAGAACTCAATGCACTTGGGCTAAGTGCGACATCAATACAAAATACTCGAACACATCCAATCAATTTAAAACGAAAAACTGACCCAACGGTCCAAGAGAATCCGACGAGAAATAAGTAAGAATTCAAAGATCGAAAATAAACGAATAAGCATCTTCAGAATCAATACGATATATATATATATATATATATATATATATATATATATATATATATATATATATATATATATATATATCGTATCGATTTATTTTATATATTAATATATATTTATATATATATATACTTAATATATATATAGGTACATAATACTTTAACTAAAATAAAATAAAATAATATTTAATTATTATTTTATCTTTTTTATCGGCCTAAACGGGGTAAGTATAAAAATCTTATTGTCTTATTATATTCATGTTCAATCGTTTAATCTCAACAATTAACGTTTACAAAATTCGTCTTTTGTCTTTTAGTCAAATCGACACAAAATGATTATTTCACAATATTTTCTAAAATCCCGACAAAATGCCAAAAGTTATATATATTTTTTTAAAAACGTGTCTTCATTTGACTAAAAAAATCGACCATATTAACCGTTATTTCACTATTGCAAATTTATTTGTCCACCTTGGTATTCCAATTACCAAATTTTCCTTATTGGGCCCGAAAGCCCAATGTTAGCCCATTAATGTTTGTTAAGTCCAATATAATTACTTTTGACCCCAGTCAAGTCCATTAACCATTTTCAAGTTCATATGTCCATTTACTAGTCATTGGGCCTCATGGCCCATTAAGGTTTTGTATTTAGCCCGGTAGTTTTCAAATCAATACATTTATACTTTATTGGGCCAAAGCCTAAACTTAAACCCAAAACCATAAAAATCTATAATCCCACATGTCTAACCAAATGGGCCAAAGCCCAATAAGCTATAAACCTAAAAATATAAGTCGAACCAAATAAGCTATAACATTTGAACCAAATAAGCTATACTCGAATAAGCCATACATAAGCCGAAACCGATATAAGCCGAGACCAAAGTAAGCCACAACCAAATAAGCCATAACTAAATAAGCCAAAACAAATGGGCCGAGCCCTTTTTGTTCTTGTCGGACTGAGACTAGCACAAGCCCAAAAACGTGGATCGGCTAGGCCGAGCCCAAACCGGACAACCCAAACCAAATAAGCTTTTCTACCTTATTTTTAAACAATATTTTCTCAAAGAAGCCCTAAATAAGCCGTTGACTCAAAATAAAATTATCATCACAACCATAATTTAAAAGTGACCATTCCTTGTTCCTTTCTTTTTATACTCGACGCAAGCAAACACCCCCTTTAATCATTCGTTTCGTTTTCAAATTTTGATTTTCACGATGATCAACTTGTACAACTAGTATTTTATCACAATAACAACCACAAAAGTACAACTTTAAACAAAATTTAGAAAACTTACAAGTTTGGGTGATCTTGGTTCGGTTTTTACGTGTAGAAAACAACCCGAATACCTTTTCTATAACCCGATGCTACTAACTATCAACCCACCATTGGTTTTTAACCCGTGTTCTTGTTAAATCTCGAAAAATAAAATGTTTTCTTGTGTTTGTGTGTTCGTCCGAAGCCCAAAGAGAGAAAGAGAGTGAGAAATTTGATTTGCTTATTTTTTTTAAAAGTGTGAAAATGATAGTTTGAGGTCAAGACAAAGTTTTATGTACCATGCATGGAACCTCCAAGCTATAAAAATGCCTTGATGTTCCCTTCTTTTGTCTCTAGCCGGCCAAGGATCCTAAGTGGATCGGGATGGCTTCTTTTGGTGCCGGGTTCACATAAAACTTAAATCTTGTCAATTTAAAACGTTACTCGAGGTTAGTTAGTATTTTTCTTGAGTTTAAAAACATTTTCCAATAATCTAGGTCATTTACACGATACATTTCCCACCTAGACATCTCAAAATTCATTTTGGACATTTATCGGACGCGCCAGGACTAAAATACGAGTTTTTGTCCAAATTTGACTGAAACCTTTCACATTAATTTAAAAGCATTCCAAACCTTCAAAAATGACTTCTCACCTTAGATTCACCCAAAAATTTCACTTTCATGACCGTTACGGTCTTTTATCGAATTTTACGAAAAAAGCTCGTTTCCTGATAACCCTTAACTCACACCTTCACGATTCACGCATTTAGACCATGTTATTTTAAATTATGAATTTAATTAACCAATAAATTCATTAAATTCTCTTCCAATTCCACTTAAACCCATTCTCAAATTAACTGTCGTGCCGGTACGTGTTGCGTGACGTTTTCGCTAAACGTGGAAAAACTTCCTAGAAAGCATTAAAAGACCACAAAACACTTCAAAACAAAGAGATGAATCAAAAGTGATTCACTCACAAACTCAAGACTCTCTCTCAACACCTGGTTAACCGTAACCGTTTTACGCAAAATAGGTAAACCGAAGTCAACTTTTCAGCTCTCTCACCAAGAGACTAACAAAATCGAAAGACTCCGATATAAAATCATAATATTTTATAATACTTAACCCATAAAAGTTACCAATTATCACAAAGAATGAGGCCGAAGAAGCCCTCCAAAGGATAAAAAGGAAATTGAACAAATTACAAACATTTGCTATCCCGAAGGAAGGAGAGGAGCTGATGTTATGCATGCGACAAAAAAATGAGACGATAAGCTCCGTTCTAATGGTAGAAAGGGAAAGAGTCCAAGCACCTGTCTCCTATGTAATCCGACCACTACAAGGAATAGAGATATGCTACACCCTAATGGAAAAATGGTGCAAGCTTTAATTCACTCAACAAGATCCCTGAGGACAACCTTCAGAAAACACAAGGTGACGGTGGTGACTGACGGACCAATGGAATAAAAACTGAAGCTCTCCGGAAGAGAAGGACGACTAGCAAAATGGGCTGCCGAAATACGAACATATGACATCTCGTACATCCAAAGAAAGGAGGCCGAAGGATCAGTAGTGAAGAAATTCTTTGGGCATGGAGAGCAAGTGCAAAAAACACCAGATGCAAATAAAGGGGAAACGTCCAACTTAAGCAATAAGCTTTAAACAAAATTAACCCCAACACCAAGGGCTTAGAGGTTATATCTGGGCAAAGAAGCAATTGAAAGAGGATTGGGTGTAGGGATAATCCTAGTATGTCCCGATGAAAAATGCACTCGTATGCCATCCGCTTGAAATTTAACGCATCCGACCATACCATGGATTGTGAGGCATTATTGGCAGGACTAATTGCCTTTGTTAGCAAAGGTATGAAAGACTTGCATGTCTTCATTGATTCACCAAAGTTGGTTGCCCATATAGAAGGAAACCATACGCCAACAACGAAACAGGAAAGGAAGTACAAGGAAGAAATTATAGATGCAACATCCCCATTTCACATGTTCCGGATCACGCATCTTCCTAAAATCTTGAACTCCAAAACAGAAGTGTTAACTGGGGGACTATAAAGTTGGGATTCCTCAACCAAGAAGTTTTAGTGGGAATTAAAACAAGACCATCGGTTAAAGTAGAAGGAGCAGCACCCAAGGTACCAGTAAAAAAGCTTATCTATGATTGGGAAACTAGCAAAAGTAACTAAATAAATTTGTAATCATAACACATACTTAGTAGCATTATGTAACCCGTCCAAGGTAGCCATTTTCAAAGTGTTAGCTTACCTCGAAGGGCCCTTCTATTATTATATTTAAGTATTTGATTTTTGCTTTAACATGATGAAATCATATTCTGTTGGCCAAATAACAAAGATGCAAACATGAAGCATGGTAAGCTCTGGATGGATCGCTACCTCCGGATAACGATAAAGGAACACACTTACCCTATAAACACGAAACACAGATAGGAAGGCAAAGTTAAAACATGAAAACTTTATAATGGGGCTGGAGGAGGATACACAACGATCCCCTCCTTCCGACAAAATAACTTTGATGAACAACAACATCGTGGAGGGAACATATAACAACTAATGAGGAAAGAGGCACAAGCAACCTGTAATGTGTACGAACATAGCTAATAAACATTTGCTCTGTTATATGAATTGATCCAGATGAGATCATCCGGATCAGGCAAAAAACATATAATAGGAGCAAACATAAGGCGTTTGGGGCATAAACCAATGTTAAATACTAAATACAAACGTATGAACATTGCAAACAAGCTGTGCACAAGGGAAATACACCTACGTACCAAATAGTGGATTATATTATAATGAGAATTATATTAAAAAATACCTATTACAAGATGAGCCAAACAAAGTCAACAAACAGCTCAAACTAAACGAAGTCGGTAGTTACATAAAAAGAAAAGTAAAACAACACCTAACGAGCTAGTAACCAGGCAAGTTCAAAGGCTAGGCGTGACAATATGATCTCTGCTTCGGAAAGCAATATACAGCCCATGAAACCTACGGAGGCTTGACCAGCTATACTAAAGGTCCCAAGGGGGAAGCCATTCGGCTTAGGGCAGGTGACATGACTCAGGATCAGCTGGATGGACAACCACACATCTACAGTCAGTTTACCCCAAGCTTAGAGCAACAAGTGTTCTCTGGCATACCACGTGCCCCTCCCCTAAGCGTAAAATAGACTTACAAAAAAACCCAAGTCTAAGCCCTAGAGAGGTTAGCAGCGGTCGTTTCATCAGCAGCGAAAGAGGGCAGGGAACCATCACCTTTCTCACCAGTAGAAAGGGCCACAACAACATCAGTAGGGCCGGAGGAAACACTCTCTGACCCTACCATGGTCACTTCAGCAACATCATCCAAGACATAAGAAGTACCCTGCACAAAGGTACTTCCGGACTTAGCATGAGTAGCACCATCAGTCATCTCAGGATCCAGACCATCAACCATAGCATTCACCTACTCCTCATTTTGCTCTGAAGCAACGACAGAGGAAGCAAGGATAACATTTGTAGACAACTCCAAGGATTCAGAAGCAGGTGTCACTGTCGACTCCTTTACAATAGGAGGAGAGACACGAGCATCCCTTGAGGCACGGGCGTTAGCCAGACGAGCCAATTTTTTAGGCTCAAGTTGGAGAATAACAGATAGAGGTTCATCGACATGCTTAGAAATCTTGTTAAGAAAGGTATAATCAGTTTGAGCAACAAGGAGGGAGGGGGGCGCTTCAGCAAGCCTACCCTGTACACCCGGCACAAAATGAGCCATCTTCTTCAACATGACAGCAAACTCGTCCTTAGTCCAATGCATACTTAACCCGCGTTCAAACCCCGCACTAGCAGCCAAAGAAATAAGTTCACCATAAACTATGCTAAACTCATCAGAAGCAAGAAACTTCCAGACCAAACCCTAGAACTGGCCTCGGAAGAAGGATGCAAACTCCGGAGGAGTGGCCTTCAGCTAAAGAATTTCCTCATCCTTTTTAGCCTCAAGAATAGTAGCTTGATTTAGAGCAGTAGAGAGACGAGCTAACTCAGTATTCAGTTGATCAAGGCTCTTAGTAAGGGACTTGATCTTCTTCTTTCTCTCCTTCCATTTGGCTTTAGATTTAGCAAAGCATCATCAAAAGCGAAAAGCTTGTCATTCAAACCAGCAACCTATTTTTGCAACCCAAAGACCTGAGACTCTAAACCAGACAAACTAACAAACTTCTCCTAAAAACCCTTCAACCCTAGAGTCAGTCGATTAGACGTACTCATGATGAGACTGGAGAAACCCACAATACCGAGCCAAGAGCTCACCACCATGCGACATCATCATGCAATGCAACACACTCATCTTCGCAGTTAATTGATTTTCAGACAGGGTTTCAACCCGGACCATTTCTCTCGGTGTGGGAAACTAGTCCACCACCGTCTTACAAACAATAGGATCCTTAAAGACTTCCTTGGTCAGAACCCCGAAAGTAGGCCAATAGGGAGCATCCTACTCCTCGCGAGTATACTCGTAATTCCCAGTAACACCACCTTCAGGATAGGCAGCATAATAAGGACCAACAGAAAAAGAGAAGAAGTCTGCATGAATAGCATCTCCGGAGACATCCCTAAATAAAGGAACAAAACCGAAGGATGGTCTTGGTCGGCTCGCACTAGCAAACGGTGCGACAACATCATCGACCATAATGCCCTTGCCTCGAGAGTCTGTAAAATAGAGACACAATAAGACAAAGAAAGAAGACAAGGACGCAAATAAATTAGAAACCAAAAAAATTACCTCGGGTGCTAGGACCTTCAGCAACGGGAGCAGCAGAGGTCCCGTCCTAGTTCCCTGAAGAAGGGATCACAGCAGCAAAACGAATAGGGGTAACCAACGAAATCTTAACACAGGCATCACCATCATCATCACTTTCATCATCGGAGTTGTCCACAAACAAACTAGGGTGAGTAGTACTACCGGACGATTGAGCCAAGGCAGACCTAGTGCGCTTGGAAACATGGCTTGAGGTGACACCCGAAGTAGAGGCCTTTCGCTTCTGAGAAGCTTCAGTCTTGGCAAGAATCTTAGCACTAGGAGTACCCACAGCAAGATCCTTCGGAGTAGGATCCGGAATAACAACATCGAAAGCAGCAGGGGGAGTACAATAAAAGGGAAGCCTCTAAAGGGTTGGCCTGATATCATGATGAGGCTCCTCCAGAACCTCATCACTGGTCCACTCATAAAGGCAGAGAAAATCATGAATGCCCATAACTGCAAACAAGGAAAATAACAATGAACACAAGAAACAAATGACAGAGATACAACAAAAAACGAGCAAAACCCGCCCACATACCATTTCCATCAGCACCCAAAGTACCGGATCACAAACACGGCTCTTCCAAACACGACTTAACCTAGATAAAACCAACACCCCTAGGCATATCCCTCAGCTTTATCACATGCACAGTCAAATGGCGGACATCAGCTATGCTAAAAGAGCTAGTAGCGGGCCAAGGATCATCAATCGCTGCACTTGGATGTCTCCAGACCATAGAGTCAGGAATGGCCCTCCGATCGATAAAGAAGAAACCACTTTTCTAATGCTTCATACAAGAGTGATTGTCGTCAATGCAAAGCGGAGAAGGAGTACGGCACTTGGCATAAGAAAACCAATCACCTTGTTTGCATAAAGTCTGGAAAACCCTAAACAATGCCACCGTTGGTTCTATTTGCAAGGACCAGCAAAGAACCTCAAAAGTAATTACCTTATTCAGGCCCAGGGGGGCCAGCTGAGAGAAATGGACCCTATAATGTTTGATAAGGGCCAGAAGGAACGAAGAAAAAGGAATACGAACACCAAAAAAATCAAACATCCGATGATAAATACCAATGGCATTGTCCGAAAGCTCGGACATCACAAATTCTTCAAAAGGAAGCCGAGGGTGAAGGTCACAGGGTATCTTATATTTAATGATCAGATCGTTTAGGTCATCCTAGGTGAGTCTGGAGTGGTACAGATCCATATCCTTTTTGGCCATAATTGAAAAAATAATAAGGAAAGAAGAAGATACCTAGGAAGGGGAAGAATCCAGAGCGAAATAAGCAGCAGCAGAAAGCAAAAACAATAGCTCTAGAAGTAATATGTGTTTTTACTATAGCAAGGATAAAGCAAAAAGTAAAATGGAGGCTGTTATTTATAGGGAAAGAAGGAAAAGAAGCGACGATTAGGAAGTTAGCTTTAACGCATGACACGTCGCAAAGAAAACATGTTGAAAAAAAACAAGCCACGTCCACATATACAGAGCATTAATGACGCAGGACACACTTAAGTCTAGCACTGATAAGTTAGCTTGACAAATACTAGACACAGAGCTAATGAAGTTAGCTTGACAAATACTAGATTGGAGGATTGGAGGGTGGGTGTGGGAGGTGGATTGTGTGGGTTATTTGAATTGGGGGGGGACTAGATTGGGTGGGTGGGGGGGGCGGGGGGGGGGCCTACAAACCACACGCTAGGGGGAGTAGCGCAGTGGGTAGGGGGGGCACCACCAAGATAGGGAGGGAGTGGGGAAGTGGTGTGGGGGGGGGGGGGGACGAAAGGGTGGGGGTGTGGGGCCACGCAAAGGGGGGGGGAGGCACCACGCACAGGGGGTGTAAGGTGGGGTAGTTGGAGTGTGGACGCAAGGGGTGTGGTCCTGGGGTTGGGTGATGTGTGGATGGTGGTTGCGGTGTGTGGGTTACCACTCAAAGGGTGGTGGTGGGGTGCCAACCATCTGTACACTTACCAACCACGACCCCCCCTTGGCCCCCCCCGGAGGATTCAATATAGCATATTTTTTAAGGGTAAGCGAGTTACCTACCGGTAAACGATATTAAACCCAAAAAAAGTTATAAGAACACAAGGAATGAGGCTGCAGTACCCCACATAAACCTCAAGCTAAACAGCTTAATAAACACCCAAAAAACGAGCGCTAATAGAATGCATAAACTCTTACAAAACTCTAGAAACCGTCTTACAAACACTAGAAACAACAAAAATGCAACTAAAACGCACAAAACACAACAACCAACCACGCAACCATAACCAAAAACACCACAGCGCCCCGGCCAGCCAGCAGCCCACGCAGCCCAGCCCGCTAGCCCATCCCAAACACCACCTACCACCCTCTAAAAGTATAAACACAATCCGTAACCCGGCACTGAAACCACACCCACATAACCCCAAACACAACAGCTACTTCAACAATCTATACAACATACTCAACAGGATACTACCTCCCTACCCCAACCTCGCCCAACTTCGTCTTTCATCTTCTCTTCTTATCTTTCTTCTTCTTCTTCATTTAAGGCAGAAAAAGAATTAGACATGGAGAGATTATCTTTCTTAGATGAATTACCAGTCGTCTTCAACATAGGTGTCGATTGAGATGTATAACCCACATAAGTAGTTCCCTTCTTTGGTGCACTTGTAGTCGCTTTAGGCTCATATCTAACATTATGTTTAACCGAAGGACCAGTAAACTGACCGCCATTAGTAGACTTGGACTTACCTTTCCTCTTCTTCTTTTTACCCACCGTTTGGAAACCATCATTAGTCTTCTCAGCATTAGGGGTAACAACATTAGAAGTAGCAACAATAGGAGGACTCACCACTTTTTTAGGGCAATAGTCATGAACATGACCAAAAATCTTACATGTATCACATCTGGGCGGCCTCCATTCATACTCAACACGGATGGTTTCTTTGGTAAAATCATCCTCAGAAAGAGATGGAATACCAATAGTAACAACATCCACGAGATCAGCCTCTGAATTTACCTCAATTAAGCACCGAGCAAAACTACTCCTACCCCACGAATCATTACACATGGAGCTTGTGTATGAATCAAGCATAACAGGTTTACCAATGAACGTAGCAATTAGACTAATACCATCCTCTTCAAAAACTTGAATAGGAACATCATGCAATTTAACCCATATCGGAATACGAGTCAATTCTTCTTTGAGCAATCTAGTATCCATCGACCATTTCTTGAGAATGATCGGAGATTTACGAATCAACCAAGGACCACCCTCCAGAACAGCCTCTAAACCAGCCCGGGAATCAAATTTAAAGAAAAAGAAGCCTTTGGAATTCATCATAATCCTTTTCAGCCCATGTTTCGCCCAGTTGTTCCTAGCATAATATTCAACAACCGGAAACGCCATTCTCTTTCCAATAAAGTAGCCATATAGAGTGTGTTCAAAGCGAGTACTAACCTTTTCAACAACTTTACGAGGAATAGAGATGTTAACACCATCAAATACGGGATCAGCCACCAAGGTACGAAAGTTGGAATTAACATTTGGTTGATCCTTTGCACTTCCACCCGCAACTCCAGCATAGGATGTTGACTTATTGATGTCCACAGACTGAACGATAGGGTCACTAGGTATTGTGGATTCATCAACATTAAGATTAATTGAATCATCAGCATACGAAACCTTACAAGGGATAACATCAGCATTATTACGATCAACCTTAATTGAATTACATATAGAACCTAATGCTTCCAAGGTTTCCATACGATCTTCATTAGTCAACTCAGATAATAACTCATCATGTTTACCAGCATCAATATCATTAATTAACTTTTGCAAGTCACCCACAGTAGTTAATGGAACTCCAAAAGTGGCAGCAACATCAATACTATATAGTTCTCGGGGCACGTTAATAATAGTAGACAGAGAAACCAAAGGAGAAGATGTACTCACCTTTGGACTACTTCTAAGCTGCATACCAACCCTAGCAGCACCATCTCCAAACGTAGTACCCTTATCACTTGTATTCGACATTCTTGACTGCAACAAGCAAAACGAAACCTAAAAAACCCTAAACAAAGAAAACTAAAAGATCAACACAGCAGCTATGAGATCCACGTCTATCTCATCATGAAAAACCTTTGAGGGAAGGCAATAATATAAATACACGAATGACTATCAGACTTCCATAATGAAAGTCGATAAGAATTAATGAAAGATCCCTAAAGAATGAAAAAACACCAAACCCTAAATGAGAGACCGCACCCTAAATCTTTATAGAAACATCAATCAAATAAGAAACTTGTTAAATCATTATAATCATAAGATTAACAGATTAAACAAGAGTATTATATGATATTCGGATCAAGAAAGAAGAAGATTATGCGATCAGAATTGATGGAATAGAGGGAGCTGTTTTTTCGCCCATAGAAAAGAGAATTTTAGGTTTTTTTAGTGCGATGGGGTATTTCAGGATAAATATAGCTTAGATACTCCTACCAAACTAACACGGGCTAAACTAAACAAACGCTCCTGAAATGCTGACTTGTCGAAGAACATGTGAGGTCCGGAGTCACCACTAGAACTCTGGAGAAGCTGGTGTGTCAAAGGACAAGCCAGGTTCGGAGTTATTAGCTCCGTCCTAATGCAACAATATCTAAGGACAATATGATAAAGGTACAATCCTTGTGAAGGACCACTATCCTTGGAATGACACGTAGCCGACAAATCATACCAAGAGAGAGTCCACGGTTATGTCTTATAGCGAATCCCAAATAGTATAAAGGGAGAGCTCATTTCCCCAGGATGATACACAACACCTACTCCAGACCATACTTTACATTCTCCGCATTTATCTCATATCACCATACTTAGTCTTACTTTAGAGTTGGTCCTGGATTAACACTCCGGGGCGAGATAACGATGTTCTTTCTTACTTTCAGCTAGGAGACGAAGGATCAAGATTCGAAGGAACCAAGCTGATCCAGACATTCATTAAGGCTGTGGTCACTTTTACCAAGCTCAAGCAGTCCACGTAAATTTACCTCAACAGAGACATTAAAAGATACATGATCGTAAATTATAGGTTTAGTTTGTTTTAGTCAATGATTAAAGTTTCTTTCTTTAGTTATAAGAGCTTGGTGATGTGTGAGTTCTTAAAGAGGTATTAAGTTCAACACTTGTAAGTTGTAAGCTGCAACTCATAAGTCTAATCGTCCTAGCTTTGTAATCAATAACTGTGAAATTTCTTGTGATTTTATTGGGCTCAATAAGTCTTATTGGTCTGTCGAGTTTAAATTTTACGTATCACGTCATTAAAAGTGACTCATGTGAAGTTCCTTGGATATGAAGGAACCACACAAACAGAAGTCACCCTAAAAACATGTGTTTGTTATGAATATCAGTTTCTACACTACATTTATGTAAGCCACATTTTGTCAACAATAGATCAATAATGTACCTATCTATTGTCTCTTAATTACCCCAAGTGTAAAGGGTGAAATGCATAGTATAATTTGTAGTATAAATACCACATGAATGGAATGAAATAAGATACACCAAGTTCACCTTTAAGGTAACTTATACTTCTCTTCTATCTATTATTTCTCTAATGATTCTTTAATGATACCATTAATCTTGTGATAAAACAAGTTAATTACAACACGTTATCAGCACGATAGTTCATGTCGTTATAATCAAGTAAGTTTTAGAATAAATTTTCGAAGTGAACATTTTTCTTAAGTTGACAATTGGAAAAAGTATCAATTTTGTCAAAACCATTTATATTTAACAAATACACTATTTTTTTTGTTAAAATGTTATTTACTTCATATGAAACTTAATCAAATTACAAAACTTTCTTAACAACAATTTAGAATGATGATTAAAAGCATAACTATCTTAATCAACTATATGGACACATATGAGATTCTACTATGGACATATGACGAACTTGAGACTACTAACAATTTGTATCTTATTATTATGCTAACGTTTATTATTGTTATCACTAACCTTTTATTTATGCAATTAACATTTTACTTTATTGCAACTAACTTTTATTTACGTAACTAACATTTACTTTATTGCATCTAACATTTATTTATGCACTTAACATTTACTTATGCGGTAACTAATTTTATTTATGTCTTAACTGTTATTTATTTATGTATAGTAATTTTTATTCTCATATTTACTAATATTTATATTTGTATTTATCATAATATGCTAACCGAGTTTATTTCTTATTTTTTTTATCAATGTCTTTATAAAAACTTTTATAAAATTGTATATACACAACAACTCTTTAACGGTTGTAAACGGAAACAAACAGCTTTACAACGTCTATATTTTTCGCTATAAATTCAAATCCGCCAATCCACAAAGTTTTCACAAAAACAAATCATCCTCTATCTTAAATCAAGTTTTTGCTCAAAGAAGTTTTTCAAAGATGATTCACCCGCTTCTCATTGTCGTCACCATTATGCTTGTCTTACTTCTTATCCCGCTTTTCCAACTCCCACCTAATGAATTTGAACTTTCATTATTTATGTATTTGTTTATAGCTCTCCTACTGTATTGTATTGCATTACTTATTGATATATATGGATTTTGATATTGACTCTGTTATTTATTTTATTTGTGTTTAGTGGTATGTGCTTAATTACACATACCATTTTCCATTCTAAACGGACTTAAACGACTAAAAACGTACCAAAAATACATTGTATTTGTATGTTTGCATTTGTATTGTGCAGGAAACGGATATTCAACCAAAAGGAACAAAAAGAAAGCCAAAAAGCAAACAAATCCAAGCACAGAATGGAAAGGACAAAGTCAAAAGTCATTGAATTGAAGAAAATACAACTTGAAGGGCTAAAACTGCCAAGCCTCAAGTTGTATTACTAAAATAACAAGATGAGGGACCATAACTGCCAACCGGGCAGAGATTACATTTAAGTTATAAGACTTTAGGGGACCAAAACTGCCTACTTCCCCGGCAACGGCGCCAAAATTTGACCCGCGCGAACTCACCCCTTAAATATGTGAACAAATACAAACATGTATAAATACACAGCAAGGAAATTCCGGTTACCGTCCGCCACCGATGGCAAACCAAATCAGACCACCCGGTTTTCCTCCCATACAACACAACAGCCAAGCCAACAATCAGAATCGTTGGAACCAAAACCAAAACCAAAATCGTGGGAATGGCAAGCCCCAATGTATCAACCCCCGGTTAATCAACACCCAGCTTACCAAGCTCCAGCTCATCAAGCTTCAGGTGTGTCAAAAACT
>BQNB010015268.1:42722-73569 GCA_026074375.1 Tanacetum coccineum | reverse complement strand
GTTTTATGTTTGAAGATTAATGTTTTTCAAAAAAGTTCCTATAATTTTGAACATTAATGATTTTCGGTTAAGACTTTCTGTAATTACCTCGTTGACTCAATTAATGAGACGGTGAAGACATTTTTATGTCAACAGAATTTCATTTTTTAATTTAATATCATTAATGTTGTTCAAACTTTTCTATATTTATAATCATTAATGATTTTCGTGTAAGAGTCTGCATTAATGATTTTCATTAATTAATGGGAGGTTTTTGTTTTCTATTTTCAGCCGTTGATTATATTTCTTTCCCACGTGTCAATCTCTTGATTTTTTGAGCCAAGATTAGTTTTTCAAAAGCGTGTTTTATATAGGTTATTATAGATCATTAATGATTTTCGGCTAAGACTTTCTGTAATTAACTCGTTGACTAAATTGAAGAGATGGTGAAGACATTTTTATGTCAAAAGAATTTCGTTTTTTAATTTAATATCATTAATGTTGTTCAAACTTTTCTATATTTATAATCATTAATGATTTTCGTGTAAGAGTCTGCATTAATGATTTTCGTTAATTTAATATTTCTTTTCCACGTGTAAGAGTCTGCAAAAGAGTTTTGTTTTATATTTTATTAACATTAATGTGTTCAAACTTTCCTATATTTATAATCATTAATGATTTTCGGTTAAGAGTGTATGCATTAATGATTTTCATTAATTAATGGGAGGGTTTTGTTATATGTTTTCAGCCGTTGATTATTTTTGTTTTCCACGTGTCATTCTCTAGATTAACTCGTTGACTCAATTAATGATTTTTCTATATTATATAGTAACTTTGACCGATTTAGTACCCTTAGTTTAACAATAATCTATTTTGTTTTTGTCCCACATGGACATTTTGAACTAGTTTTTAAGAAAAGCACCGGTGGGATTATAAACAAGATTGAGATTATGAATATTGCAAATTGTTTTTTAAAAAAAGAGCCGTCGTTTCGAATAACCCCGATACCATACTTTTTACTTAATCCTCGGGTTATGCCCAAATAATCTTTATATATTGCAAATTGGAGATTAATTATGTACGTCATATATTTATAAAAACCTCAACGAAAATCAATTAATGATAATAAACAAAACTCTTTTGCAGACTTCTATACAAGAAGAATCTTAGGCCAAATAATCTATAAGACTCATTATGTGTGACCTCGAGATGTTTTGTAGAAACAAATCTTTTTGGTCAAGGATTGATCTTTGCAGACTCATCAAATTAGTTTTTTGCAAACAAACTGAGTGTCACACAACTGAGACATGAAATATTATTATGGGTGCCAATTATAGAGAAATTTTTTACCGGGTGTATTTAGATATTGGAGAAGAGAGAAGAATGAACAAAGGTGAGTATAATTGGTGGTGTGCGCCTTGGTATTTAAATCAATTGCAGTAGGGTTTTGACATTGATTTGAGTTAGTTTCAATTTAGTAGATAACTTTGGAAAGGATTTTATCATTAAAACTGATTATAACAAAAAAGAGGGATGTTTGAAGAATAGGTCAAAAATATTTTCCGGTTTTATGTTATTAAGATAATGTTTTTTCAAAAAAGTTCTTGATAATTTAAACATTAAAGATTTTCTGTTAAGACTCTGTTATTGTACTTAGTTGACATTCAATTAATACTTATATATCTAACATAAAGAGCTTTGTGTAAATAATGTTTTAAAACATTAATGATAATGTTGAACAAAAAAACATTAATGTTTATGTCAAAAGAGCTTTGTGTTATATTGTTTTCAAAAACCGTTGATTATAATTTGTTTTCCATGTGTCCGCCATCTCTAGATATTATGGCCAATATAAAACAAATCAATGCTCATTGTTTTGATATATCTTTTAGTGAAACCCTAAAAGCAAAACTTCTTTTCTCTTCCCCTTTTCTCTTGTTGAGTCAATCGGCTACACCCAACCAATGGGAAAACCGATTTGATTAAACAACAAAAAGTAAGGTAGTTTTTGCTATATTGTTTATAAAATAACAGCATTCAAATTGAATCGCTAACAAACTATGTACGAATCCAAAAGAAGATCATACTTTGATCTAAATTGTTTCATTGATGTTATAAATTCAAGATTTGCTAAAAGGTACGCTTTTCCTTTATTATTATTATGTTAATGAATCGAGTACCGAGATGGGGACAGGTTTCTACCCCTGCATCTTTTAGAAAGCATGTAAAAGAAAGTCCTTTATCTAACAACCCTAGGCAAGCAAAAAGGCCATGCCAAACAAAGTGTTGACAACTGTCAAACCGTAAAGGAGCGAAGGATGATATATTAAGGCCTTGACATCAACGGTAGTTCTTTATATATCACGTATATATAATTCAAAAAAATCATAACACATCAAATTTTAAACTAACAAATATTAAACTTGATTAGAGATTACACAAAGCTTTAAAACGATTATTTAAGGGCCAATTAGTTAACAGATTCGAGACTAAAAACACCTAACAAAGTAATAGAAATGTATCACAAAAAGCAATTATGCTCTGTAATACATCTTATTCCAAATTCACGATTATATATGATGTAATTGGTTGGATTTGTTGCCGCTACAATCATTGTCTCCAATGCGCTTTTAAATGCGAAAACAAGCAAAGCTACATGTCGATACCCCAACATGTGGCTAGAAACAGGTGATGTGAATAGATCAACAATGCTCCACTGGACTTGTGATATGAGGCAAAGGACATATAATAATTCGTGTAATGCCACTCATTCCCGCGGTTTTGCAGCAACAAGGTCATAGTGTCAACACAAGCCCACTGATGATACAGGGGATAGAAAACCGTGGGATTCGGCTCGAGTTTCTTGTTGATAGATCAATACCGTGATTACCCTGCATCATTTAGAAAGCGATGTGTAAAGAATAGTCTCATCGAACAACCCGATGGCAAGCAAAATAGCATGCCAAAAAAGTGATTGAGCCACTGTCCAACTAAAGGACGTAGGATGCTAATTAATGCCGTTGACATCAAAGGTAGTCTTTATTTTATCACGTATACATCAATAATCAAACACTTCAATTTTAAACAAACAAAATAAAACAGGATTAGGATTAACAATGCTTTATAAACATAGTGATAAATTAAGGTGCCTCGATTGTTACAGTTTTTGAGAACTAAAAACACCTACAAAAAAAAAATGATCACAATATGCATAACGTGCTCTATACTAACCTCATCTAAATTTTCCCAAATTATCCCAGAATAACTATGCGGACATTGTAATGGATGCTGAAAGTAATATTTAATTGCAGGCAACAATCAATGACCTCCCAGAAATTTATGCGTAAAACTATACCAAACGCACATAGTTGAAACACATGTACAGACCCCAACCATAGCAAAGGGAGTGCATAAGAAGGTTATAGTACAACACACGGGAACTACAGAAAATGAGGGGGGGGATATTTCGATGCCAGGGACAAGATAAAAACAATAGGAAACTTGAAAAAGCACCACACTAACTCCAAATTCCAAACCCGCTATCGCCATGCCTATCTCCCGCGATTTTGCACTACAAGTATCTCTCACAAAAGAAGTTCATTATGGTGTCATACCTACAAACCAAAAACCCAACTAAATTACAACAACCAAACCCTCACCGCCCAATCCGATTGGGAAGACAGTACATTTTCACCCCCCCCTCCACCCGTACCCCCTCCCCCCCCCCCGATTTCAAAATAAAAAGACGTACTGATAAAATATTTGTAAAGAACGTATTGAGTCGGTACGGGAGCATACCTTATATAAATATAATAAGACACTCTACCCTGTCTCTCAAGCCGCCCCACTTCCCCCTTGGGCCCCTTCTGAAAACAAACCCACGCGGTCTCAAAACGACCTCTAAACCCGCCCAATGTGACCCCCCTCTTCGTACCGACCACCGCTATCCCCGTCTGCGGATTGACGGACCCTAAACCACACAGTACCTGTACAACCCAAAAACCCTAAGCAGTACACATGCGCCTCGGTCGACAGTCGGACACTACCCCCGCACACCAACACCCCACGCCCCACCCCCTCCCCATCCCCCCTACCCACCCACTCAGCCCCATACAACCACCAACACCAACCGTGCACCTATCCCCCCCCATCCCCCCCCCCTCTCTACCTTTCCCCCTCACCCCCCATCCCCCACTCCCACCCGATGATCCTCCGTTCCCCGCTCAGAATATGGTCCAAACCCAGTACAGTAACCCCAACTAAACCCACTTCTTCCTCTCACTCCTACCCGCCATCAACACACCACCCTTCCAGAAATCCTTCTCCACCCCCACCCCCAGTAATACATACAAACCGATACCCCCAACGAAACCCCCCCAAAAACAAAAAAACAAACTAACCTACACTAAAACCCAAAAACCAACAAAACCCCAACACCCCACCACCCCTCAACCCCACCCCCAACCCCACACCACCCCACACCTCCCCCACCCCCCCCTATGTGTAACACTCTCTCATCCCCCCCCCCACCAACCCCCAACCAAGTTCTCCACCCCACCCCCCCCCTCAACCCCCCCCCACCCCCCCCCACCCCCACCCGGCCCTAACATCTCAAAAACCCCCCCCCCCCTCCCCGCATCCCCCCCCCCCCCCCGCCCCTACCCCCCCCCCACTTCCACCCCCCACCCCCACCCCCCCCCCCCCCCCCCCCCCCCCCCCCCCCCAAACCCCCACTCCACCCCACTCCGCCCCACCCCACCACCCCCCCCCCCTCCCCCCCCCAACGTATTAGAGCATATTGAGTGAAATGGAGGGCGGCCTAAGGAGTTCTATGTGATAGTAAAGTTCCCTTAAAGCTAAAGGGGAAATTTTATAAGGTTGCAATTAGACCCGCTATGCGGTACGGGTTGGTCGATCACAAAAGCTCAAGCTAACAGGGTGGAAGTCGCAAAATTGAGACTGCTAATGTGGACTTGTGGTAAAACCATGTTAGACATGATTCCGAACGGAGTTTGAAGTTAAAACGATTATCTACAAGATGAGGGAAGGAAAGTTGAGATGGTTTGGACATGCTCGAAGCTCTGTTAGTCAACGACGAGAGGAGAAGGAGCAGACCAAAACTAGGTGGGAAGATAGACTTAAGCAAGACATGAGAGCTTCTCTTGTCCGAGGACATGAAGTCTAATAGGAGCGCGTGGAGAGATAGAATTAGAATTGGCGGCAAGAAGAGTTGTTTGAGGTTTTGAGGTAGTTTTTGTGTTTAGGCTTTTAGGAGCTTTCTTAGTAGCTTTGCCTCTTGCGTTTTCACGTGTCGAGTTCCATAGCTAGCTTCCTTTAGCCTTTTAAAGTAGGCTAGCTTTTAAGAGTTTGCCGCAAAGCTTTTAAGAGTTTGAACTTCTAAAATAGGCTTGCTTTTAAAATAAGTTGTATTTAAAGGACAAGCTTATAAGAGCTTTTAAAAACCACAAACTCTTAAGATACAAACTCCCTAAGAGAAGCTTGCGGTTTGGATCGGGCTAATTACATAGATACCCACATTTTTTAAATTAATTATTGTCCTTGAATATCATTCAACAACTATAAGCTCTAGCTCCCACAAGCACACGCAGCTACGGTTAATGACGCAAAACATACCCTATGTGTGCTCAAGCTCCCGTGTAAGTCCAAGTAGGTTACTATAATACTTACTAAAGTGCTTGAAGTGAGATATCTAAGTATTAACACCTTAAGAAATATAGAACATATGAGATCCTAATAGACTTCCACTCTCTTCCTAGGTTTTGGAAATGAAAGAAGATAAAAGGAGTTAAAAATAGGCAGAAAAGAAGAGAAGAGGAATGAAATTTAATCTTTTATACCATGTTCCTGAGTTAGGAGAGAATGGAAGTGAAAAGTGATGATTTTACAATTATACCCTTAATTATATATAAAAGTTATGTTTTCTAGAAGGTTATTTAAGTAATTATATTTATTAAATGTTTCCTAATATAGCTTCTCTCCAAATCATCCCACTTTTAGGAAGAAAGTTTTGGAGAGAAATTTAGCCAAATTTACTCTCTTCTTTTCTCTCCTCTCATGAAAAAAACTCTTAACTCTCGAACACATATTTATTTTGTTTTCTTTCCGCTTCTCTCTTCTTTCAAAATAAAACTCAGGAACGCAGCGTTCATGTTTATATAATAGTTTTAAAACCTTGCATCCATTACACCTTAAAGAAGATATATGATGAAAATATAATTTTTGAAGGTTGAATTACCAAGGGATTAATATTGGTTAGACCATGGCCTTCACCGGATGCCAAAAAAATCTCTTTATCAAGAGTCTTGATGTTAAGCCACTTACGAATCTCCCCCGGACGAAAAAACCAATGTACTTTAACTTTCTTAATGTTCTTCCGGCGCTCCCATATTTTTGTCAACTTGCCAATGTAAGGCTCTTGCAAACCTTCCTTGTACATGCACACACAATCATATAGTGTATACTCTACTCCGCCATACATGAACGATTCATAAAACTGGACCTTTTTGTTTTTCCCACCAACGCGTCTCTTCTTTAGCCACTTAAATTCAAGGTTAGCATTATCATCTTTGTCAACATTTTCCATATTGAATATTTGGAACCCTCCACGACTTCCTATTGATGGAAGTAATTTTTAAACCTGAAGAACACATGACATATATTTTTAAGCTCGCAACAAAATTTTAAAACTTCATAACTTTACCTTAATGTTCATCTTTAACCATAATAGTAACAATAACCTCTCGTCTTATTTGAGAATATAAGAAAATAAACCAAAGCATCATTTGATGCTAAAGAGTTTGTGAAACATTAGCAAAAACGAAGAAAGAAATGCCCAATGTAGATATAAAGAGTTTGTGAAACATTTGCAAAAACGAAGAAAGAAATGCCCAATGTAGATATGAAGGCACTTGATATCTTAAACACAACTCGTAAGGGAGCTTAAACGACATTATATTTAAGAAAAGATGTCCGCGTAAAATGTAACGCGATCTAAATTCAAAACCATTGCTAAAGGAAGAGAGAAACAAGTGATGTATGAAATCCCTTTATTTTATCTTTAACTCCAAAACTCAATTATAAAGCCAAATTTACAAAAGGCAACTTTTACATGCGAGTCTCGAAGAGTAGAGTGTAAGAAGATTCCGGTGTGATAATACACCCAAGCTTGTTTAGTCTTTGTTCGACAAATTTAACGACACCAACAACATACCTAATCTCGTCGAAGCGAGATTAGGCACCACACCCGTACGTCGAAGCAAGATTCGGCATTCGTGTGTGTGCTTGTGATGTGTTAAATTTATGTTTAATCGTGTGGCATATCGGGTGGCTAACATGCATACACATAAACGCATAAAGACAAAATCATAATAGTATGCAAGCGTATAAAGAAATATGCATATAGAGTCCTAAGGAACATATAAGAAAAATAAAGCAAATTCATATACACGCACAATAGCCTAAAAAGTCATAAAAAGTATACTAGCTAATACATAAGCATATTTAGAAAATTTAAAAAAAAACTTTAATAATGACACTGTAGTGACATGCCATGGTTCACGGTAACTCCAATCGAACGCACAAAGAAGCGGAGAATCAGGTCAGCGCGAAGCGTATTAAAAACCTGAAATCTTTAGGAAAATCCTCCTTAAACTTCTCTTATAGTTTGTTCTAGTGGATGAGCCGTACTTCCCATGAGTCCATAGCGTCCAGTTTTAACCATTCAAAATAAAACTTTAATTTGGAAAACACATTATGAACTATAAATAGTCCATAATAAATCTGATTTCATAATAATTAGTCATGTTTATATTTATTTTCGAAAAACCCTTTTTATTTTCTCACAAGTCCAATACTTAAAATAAAAAACAATATAAACATAAAACTAACTCACATAACAATTATTTAAATAACAACACTTAACAATTAAGTCATGCAAATATTCATAATGATCCTAATTATCTAATAATTAAAACATGTATGTATCCATATAAGGCTCCTTCATCCTATAAACTCCGGCCACATTCATCGATGTAATCGATTGCGTAAGCCTTATACAAATACATACCACATAGCACATAAATTAACTTTTAGGCCCCATTAAGACATTGCCAAGGTCTTCCCTAGCTTTTAAAGTCGTGGATCGAAACCACATATATTTAATGTCTATGTTTTAATTCTTGATCATCATATTTGCATAAAAATTCATTAACAATTAACAAGATTAATATCACATATCACTCCATGATAAATTGCATGTATTTATCATGGATGCCGAATTAACAATTAATTTAAACATAAAACCGATCAATTTACAATTAAACACATCAAGTTTTATTTATAAAATTGCATACAACCTAGAATTCGTCTAATTAATTTTATAACCAATAAAAATTGAATCTTGATGCACAAAGATCGAATCTTGATGCATAAAACGCCCAAAGGGCTTAAAAAATCAATCAAGAACCCTAATTTTGTCCAATTTTATTCTTGTAATTACAAATTCATATACGATGGCTCTGATACCACTGTTGGGATTTTACATCTATTTAACCAATTAAACATATCACGAGTACGCAGCGAAAAGATCAAACACGTATAGAACTTATAATTAACAAGGGATTGAAGATGTGTACCTTTTAGCAAGAAACGTTACACTGCTTTTAGCAATAAACGTTACACCGTCTTCAATATACGCGTGTGTATAACACCACGCAAAACCACCAAGGATCAAAAGAATAATCCCTCTAAGTTTACACACACAATACGTTCTTAGCAAACAACGTGTATGCTAGTACTAGTAGTGTTTAACCAAACGATCACCGTAGATTGACTATCAACTAAACCAAGTAACCCTTCGTGTTCTTGAGGGTCGAACCACAACCAAACGAAAACCCTTTGTGGGTTTTCTTCCGATCGAGCAGGAGGGGAAAAGAAAAACCGAAAACCTTAAAAGGTTTTGGTTCGGTCGACTAGGAGAAAAAGCAAGAGAGATTAGGGATTTTAGGGATTAAAGTTATGAGCTCTCAAGGACCCTAAGACCTCCTTATATACTCCTCTCAACTTGGCTTGCAAGCAAAGTCCCCCACCTCCTCATGAGGAGGTGGTTCGACCGACTATAAGGAAAGAGTGAGAAAAACCAAACTTTCCTTTTTCCGGGTTTTGCATATTAGTCCTTTAACTATTAAAAACTAATATTTATTCTTGTTAAACTTTTAACGATCGTTTGTTAAAACTTTTGGAAAACTAATCTTGGCCCAAATAAACTACAGAATGACACGTGGAAAACTAAAATAATCAACGGCTGAAAAAAATACAAAACCTTCACATTAATAACCAAAAATCATGAATGTAGACTCTTACCCGAAAATCATTAATGAGTATAAATATAGGCAAGTTTGAACAAAATTAATGATATTAAATCAAAAAACGATACTCTTTTGACATAAAACTGTCTTCACTATCTCATTAATTGAGTCAACGAGTTAATTACAGTAAGTCTTACCGAAAATCATTAATGATTAAAAATATAGGCAAGTTTGAACAACATTAATGTTAATAAAATAAAAAATGTAACTCTTTGGATATAAACCTGTCATCACCATCTTATTACTCTTTAGACATAAACCTGTCATCACCATCTCATTAATTGAGTCAACGAGGTAATTACATAAAGTCTTAACCGAAAATCATTAATTTTCAAAATTATAGAAACTTTTTAGGAAAACACTTTTATTCAAACCTAAAATCGAAAATCTCTTTTACTTATTCTTCAAAATTATAATCAGTTTAAATGATAATTAACTTTCCAAAGTTATCTACTAAATTTGAAGTAAGTAAAATCAATTACAAAACCTACGCATTCATTATAAATACGAGTCACTCACACAGTTACTCTCACCTTTGTTCATCTTCATCTCTTCTCCAAATATCTATATACACCCTTGGTAAAGATGTTAATTTTGAAATTAATGAATGCTTGAATTTTATTGTTATTTTAGTTATATCAGAAACATTAATGTTTCTTTCTCTCTTTGTAGTTAAGAAAATGGAAATTAATATAACTCAGTTGTGTGACCTCGACCCAATGCTTGATGATGCCAGGATACTGGCCTGTGTGATTAGTATTTGGAAGTCTCACCCCAAACAAAGACCTAATGAGGTGTGGAGCTTAGATGCAGTCTTGCAAGATCAGATGGTAATCTATTTGCTTAATTTGTAAATTGTATAACTAATTTAATATTTATTGTTTTACAATATCTTTTTGCAATGCAAGGTAATCGAGTTCAAGCCACAATTAGAAACCACGATATCAAGAAGTTCCAACCAATACTGGATGAAGGAGCATGTTACCGAATCAGTAACTTTGGTATCGGTGAAAATAGCGGAAACTTTCCATTGTTGGAACATCGGTTCAAACTTAGTTTCTTTAAAAACACGGCTCTGACAAGGGTTGAAAGTTTTGACAACAATCCACGAGGCTTTAGGTTTGAGCATTTTGGTGCTTTCACATCAAGAAAATTCTCTGAGAGAACTTTCGGGTAAGTTTTTGTTTAGATTTTTTACTTTGTTACTTTATGTATTAGCTTTAATTTAATTAATTTTATTACAAAACGATTTTTACTTTGTTACTTTATGTATTAGTCTTTAATTTAATTAATTTTATTACAAAAATACAGATGTCATTGGAACGATTGTTTCTATTTCTGACGCTATTCCTTTCAACTATGATGGAGTTGACAAAATAAGGAGGACCGTCATTCTTGAGGATTATGAGTAAGATTGTAATTAAAAAATTTAAGTGCCATAGCCTTTCTCTATATATTGTGTAATATTTTTGTTGTTGTTTATTTATTAACAGAGGTGCACAGCTTGAATACCCTTTTTTTGATTCCTGGTCTGATAAGTTTTCAAAGCTGTATGATGAGAAGGACAAGAGTGGTATCGTTGTTATGATACTACAGTTGTGCAAGGTTAAGTACTTTAATGGTAAGCACTAAAAAAATATAAAAAACAAACCTACTTTAATATTACTTAATCTTTTTTTGATTGTAACATCATTATAGAGAAACCATCTGTCACCCCCACTATGTATTCTACCAAGCTATACATCAACAATGATATACCTGAAATTGCTGCTTTCAGGAAGAGGTAAAACATTATTTTTTGTCATTTATAAATTTACAATCCTCATATTTTAAGTGTTTTGTGTAGATATACCAATTCATTACCATTTAAAATCTTTCCTGCTAAACCTAATCTTTTTTAGAGGTATTCAGAGAAAGAAGGATTTGATCCTAAAAATCATTCCATTGTTCAATTTACTTCAGTTAAGAAAGAAGTTACCGTGGAAGATTTTTTTAGAGGGCGTCAAAACGATGGTGGGTCATATACGAGATTCTGATTGTGTATGTTCCTCTTCCACCTTTTCAAGAAAGAGTTATTCTTGCACTACACATGAGCAGGTAGACAAAGTAAACGAAAGAATGTTGGCAAAATTGCCCAGCATAGAGAGAGTTTTTTATAGTTCAGATTATGTTTCAGATGTAGATATTGATTTCAACTTCAGTGAGTCCCTTTACACAACTGAATTTTTGAATACAATTAAGATGTCCGTGTTCGAGCAGGTAAACTACGCTATATAATACGTCTTTAAAAAACATATAATCTGTTTTCTTAGTACTTTATATGCTAACATATTTTAAAATATTTACTTCAATTGATATATTTTAAACAGAAGTATATACGATAGAGTTTCAGAAGCGCGGATTGCCTCATTGTCATTTATGCATATGGTTGGAAACAGATGATAAATAAGAACACCTGCTGACATATGTGACCAAAGTACTGATTAAGCGCTTGCTGACAAATACCCGATAACGAACTTGACCTAAGAGTTACAACCAATTGGTTGTACAAAGAATTTATATGCACGACCATGTGGCCCACACCATAGAAGCTGCCCTTAAGCATGGTTTGAAAGCAAGTTTTCTAAAAAATTTCCAACGCAATTCAATGAGGAAACGTACATTGATGAAAATGGATATGATATTTACAAGAGGAGTCATAATGGAGGAACTGTTAAAAAACAAGGCGTGGACCTTGATGCTGGATATGTCGTTCCATACAATCCTACCTTATTGAGAAGATAACAATACTAGACAGTCATCATTGTTTTGCACCTTTTTGTAAACATTTTAATCAACTATATTGTTATTTTATTTTCTAACTTTGCAACTGTCAGTTAGGGACCAAGCTCATATAAACGTTGAGTTTATGCAAATCAATTCGGAATCTATAAAATACCCTTTTTAAGTACTTAATAAGGGTCCAGATAGAGTAACCGCTGCTGTAGAAGATGAAGAAAAGGATGAGATAAAGGACTACTATGATTGTCGATATTTATCATCATGTGAAGCTGTGTGGAGAATTTTTAGGTTTGATATACATCACAGATATCCAGCCGTAGAACGTTTACCATTTCATCTTCCGAACCAACAATTTGTTGTATTTGATCCTTCTGAAAGCATCGACTTCCAACTAGATAAGGTGTCAGCTAATACTTCTAAGTTTTTAGCTTTGATGGACCGTAATAAAACAGATGTTCAAGCACGTAATTTATTGTATGTTGAATTTCTAAAATATTATGTGTGGAATTCAACAGACAAGATTTGGACTAAAAGAAAGCAAGGCAAACAAATTTTTTTTGTGATATTGTCGAAATATTATTTAGAATTTCCAGTATAGTTTAATTTTTTTTACAACTTTATAGTTCATTGTTTTAATATCATACAGGTAAAAGCATTAGACGTATCCATCATGTACCTCCTTCGTAAGGGAAGCTTTTTTATCTACGCCGGCTATTAAACCATGTTAGAGGAGCTCAAAAGTGGGAAGATTTTAGGGAGTTTGAAGGTGTAGTATATCCTACATGTAAAGAGGCTTGCTATTCACGCCAAAACAAAGACCTAATGAGGTGTGGAGCTTAGATGCACTCTTGCAAGATCAAGCGGTAATCTGTTTGGTTAATTCGTAAAGTGTAAAACTAATTTCATATTTTAAGTGTTTTACAATATCATTTTGCAATGCATATATATTATTTACAATTACAATAACTGCAAAATAAATTAATATTGTCGGGGTAAATCAAGTGCAAGCCACAGTTAGAAACCAATATATCAAGAAGTTCCAACCAATATTGCAGGGTAATCTGGTGTAGGCATGAGGTGGACACACATTATTCCCGTTTATTTTTGGTATTGTTTTTAACAAAATATTTTACTGTATAATGATAGGTTTTCTGTATTTTAATTTATATGCCAGATTTAAAGTCATTGTTCGAGTGATTGATGCCACTGGGTCTGCATCTTTGTTGCTTTTTGATGATTTGGTATTCAAGTTGAGCGACGAACAATGTGTGCATCTCATCAGACAACATGGTGAAAATTATGATGATTACTTCTCAGAGGAGTTGAATGTCTTGGTGGGGAAAAGGTTGTTGTTTAGGTTCCATTACACAGATGACCATATCAACAATAATAATCATGTGTACCAAGTCAAGATGCTTTCGCAAGATGAAGCCATGATTACCATGTTCAAGAAGGATTTTATCCTTGAGGTACATCTTTATCATTGGCGTCTTTACTTATCATAAATTGAATAGCTTATTTCATATATATTTACATATTTACATATTATTAGTTATTAAATGAAACACTTGAAACACTTTTATAGGAAGCAAACCCCTGTACCAAGCAATGCCAATTCATCCAGGTTCACTAATGTTGACAGCATTCCTTTCAAACTTGATGAAACACCAAAATCAAGTTACGTTGCAACTAAAGGAAATGCAAGTCATGTAGATGGTGAGCATAGCTCTATGGAAATTGAAAGTGATGCAGGAGGTTTTGGATCAGGAAAACGAATATTCATTGACCTTGATGCTTATGATGAGGAGGAAGCACAAGCCAAATAAATGTAGAAGGTGGTTTCGGTCAAGATTGAACCAAAAGACTGATCTACATACCGCATCTTATAAAACATGAGGCTGCGTGTAGGTTGTAATCCAGAAGATGCAGAAGAGATCAATGATTTTGCAGATTGGATATTGAATATTGGAGAAGGTAAAATTGGTGGTAAAAATGATGGTCATGCACCGGTTGAATTTCCCGAAGAAATGCTAATTCCAGACTCTAATGATCATATTGAATCGCTCATAGCAGAAACCTATGACAATTGGCAGCATAATCTGTGGGATCCAACATATTTTCAAGAAAGAGCTATTCTTGCACCTACACACGAGCAGGTAGACAAAGTAAACGAAAGAATGTTGGCAAAATTGCCCAGCAGAGAGTTTTTAAAGTTCAGATTCTGTTTCGGATGTAGATATTGATTTCAACTTCAATGAGTCCCTTTACACAACTGAATTTTTGAATACAATCAAGATGTCCGGTATTCCACACCACAAGTTAGTCTTGAAGATTGGTGCCCCCGTTATGTGTATGCGAAACATCGACCAAAGAGGTGGGCTTTGTAATGGTACGAGGTTACAAGTTTTGAGAATGAGCAAAATCAATATTGAGTGTAAAATTATATCAGGTGGTAAAGTAGGCACGGTTGTCGCTATACATCAGATAAGAAAATGCCTTTTCAACTCAACAGAAGACAATTCCCTGTAGCGCTTTGTTTTGCCATGACAATTAACAAAAGTCAAGGACAAACTTTGTCTAAGGTTGGTCTATTTTTGGAAAAGCCAGTTTTTTCTCACGGACAACTCTATGTTGCTGTATCAAGAGTAAAGAGCAAAAAAGGCTTGAAGGTGTTATGTTGTGATAAAGATGGCAATTATTGCAATTACACAACAAATGTTGTTTTTAAAAAAGAAGTCCTTCATCGACTTTGAGTTTAATCATTTTTCATTAGCCTTTTTGTAATGAATATCTTTTCCTAAATACAATTTCATTAGTTTTCTTTATTCATAAGTTCTCATAAAAACTATTACTATGTTATATGAGATTGTTTCTTTGCTAAATAAATGTTTCACAATATAATCTTATTAGCTTATCTTGCTTATTACATTTATTTTTTGAACACTATATCAACCTTAACTTATGTAAACAATAGCTAACAATTATCAAGATGTCAATGATTCTTTCAATAATACCTTAAAACTCGCCGCCCAACGGGCGGGCCTTGAATCTAGTATAAACGTATTTTAAAACTTCTCTAGTTTTAAATAAACATAATAAACCAAATAACATTTAAACGAGGCAAATGTTTTAAAAATTATATCGACTAAAAATCTTTAACACTAAAATGAGTGAAAAAGATCAATAACTAGATTTTTTGGATTTTTCATTGAGAGCTAAAATTTTGAACGGTTAAGTGTGTAAATTTTTTAGTATTAAACACAAACAACAGTATCAAAACATACTTCAAGGCTTTAAGCATCAAACAAAAAAAATAACTAATAACTAAATAAAAATAAAATAAAAGAGAGATGATGTAAATCAAGAGGTTCGTGTTACACACCCATCAGCATTTCATAAATGAAAATATATATGAGAAAAGATTTAGTGCGAAAAACACAAAATGGAAACCTAAAAAACTTGGAACAAAATCAATCATATGATCAACAAACACGACATCCAAATAAGAAACATAAAAGAGAAGAAATAAAAGTGAAGAAAACCTAATTAGAGATGCAAATAACAATGGGAGCTTTTGGTTGAAGGAGAGATTTTGAATTTCAAAAATCTTACAATTAAATCAATAGTCACATATTGAATCAAACTTTTATAACAATATAAAAGAAAGCCTCCAATACATGTAATATATTAGTTAGTTAAATTCATAGTCACATGGAACGTGGTACGTTCCGGTACGGGATCGCGAAACGGGAACGCGGTTCGCGGGGTCCTTAAAATTCGGTACGAGCGGGGGTAGGCTCATTTCGGTACGTTCCGGTTCGCTTTGGTTCGATGTATCATATAATTTGGTACGATGTACCAAATTTGGTACAATGTATGATATTATACTTATACTTCTATAAGTTTTAAATGAAAGCCCATTATTAATTAACATCAAAGATAATATTTGGGTTATATTAAATAACTTGGGTGGCCCATTAACTTATCAGCTGGCCAAACAAAAAAAAAGTAACAAATTTTGACAGCTGGCCCATTTATATAGTTATTAGGTTAAGTAGATCTCCACTTTCTTTCACTCTTTCTTTCAGCCGTTTGATACGATCCAGATTATTAGTATCTTTATAATTACTAGATGAGTATTAATTAGTATTTTAATTATTAACTAGATATGGTATATTTTTAGATAAGATTATGAGGTGCCTTGTTTTACAAGAATATGGTTATTATATATAGATGATTAGAGTTGTAATCTTATCATGGAGAATAATATGAATGGTCTAGTGATTTAATATCATTATTGGGGGAGAGATCGGCCTCTCGAAAGTTGATCACTTATCTTTATTTATCGTTATTGTTCTTTATCTCTTAATCGAATCTGGTTCTTATCAATTGGTATGCTGTTTCAATTCTAGGATTTCAAAAAAAAAAATTCATTAGAGATCTACTGTTCACGGGTACTGTTCACATCGGGTTATTGTTTGCTGAAAACTTTGTTACTTTTTCTTCAATGGCTAAATTTTCTGATATGAAGAGCAAATTCAAACAGTTTCGATATGTACACGTTTACAAACTTTGGAGACACAACTGGTAGCTATGCGATTGGAGGCTAAACAACGTCATGTGGAATCAACCAAAAGGCACGATGACGTGATGAAGGGATTTACTGTTCACAAAAAAAATCAAAGTTTAGAAACAACTATGATGAGCAAGAAAATGGCAGAACTTGAAGATGATTTTCATGAATTTAAGGCACACACGAAAAGAAGGTTTGTTTCCTTGGACATGAGCATTAGGGCTTACCGACTCGAAGAAGATCAGAGACATAAAGAAGAAGATCAGAGACATGAAGAACGGATTCGAAGGTATGATGAATTGAAGAATTTACTTCTCTCTTTAATTCAAAAATCATCATCGCCTGTGCAATCTTCTCGACCAATTACAACTAAGGTACCCACAAAACCAACTGAATGTGCATCAAGTTATGGTGATTTTGGATGTTTGTCGCCTAATAACATGACTGATTTCGGAGAAGACGAAAAAGTATTTGAAAATACAAGATCAGTTACTAAAGAAGACAAGGATGAGCAAGGAAAAGAAGAGAAATGGGTTATTAATTATTTTAAAGTTGGTACTGATGAACAAGACAACTCTGGTAGTGTGTTAAACGATGTTGGCGGAATTGTGTATGGCAAGGGTAACGACACATGGGCTGATGCGGGGCTAAAACATGGATCATACTTGCTGCTTGATGTGATACTGGAAGATGGTTGGTATTTTCTTGATGAATCAGGATTAAGCAAAGAGCCGCTTTGTAGATCTAATTTGAAAGTACACTTGCAGTTTCATGTTGATGGACTAGAGACAGGTTCACAAGTGAAAACGTGGGATCCAGGAATCAAGTTTGTTAGAAGCAACACCTTGAGGACAAAGTGTTTTTAGGGGCCGGAGTAATGATACGATCCAGATTATTAGTATCTTTATAATTACTAGATAAGTATTATTTAGTATTTTAATTATTAACTAGATATGGTTTATTTTTAGATAAGATTAGGAGGTGCCTTGTTTTACAAGAATAGGGTTATTATATATAGATGATTAGGAGTGTAATCTTATCATGGAGAATAATATGAATGGTCTAGTGATTTAATATCATTATTGGGAGAGACATCGGCCTCTCGAAAGTTTATCACCTTGTTTTTTATATCTCTTAATCGAATCTGGTTCTTATCACCGTTTCATTCTTCTCTTTCAAAGCAGTCCACCGGAAAATAAAGCAGTCCACCGGAAATTTCAAGGTACACAATCGTTAACCGTCGTTGACCGGAACGCCGAAATTGGCGGTCGCGTTCGTACCGCGTTTCGATACGAGCAATCCGAAACGTAGAACGCGGTTGAGCGAACCTGTGACTATGGTTAAATTATCTTTTAATTTATTTTTCAGTTTGCAAGTGTTACACACTAGCATAATATTCCTCCTTCAACACTATCAATTTTAACTTCGGGTACACTTTTGTTAACGTAACAAGTAACGCTATGTGTATCATGCGAGGTAGTATCATTAAGTATAATAATTTTCATGTACCATATAAGTGTGTGAATGCTACTATATCATACTCTCAAGATTATAATTACAATGAAGGTTCAAATGCGAATATCTACTTTTAAGGCAGGCATTAAAAATGAACGCAAGTCTAACAACAAAAATACATTTGTAGATTACAAGTCAAAAATGCATGTTTAATAATCCTATGCGTTAAACTAAATTCCTTAACTTTGCATCTAACATTTTGTTACATTCTCTTACAAAATTCCTTAACTTCATTAAATTCATTTGATACGAACAAACCTATAAGGATTATTAAACAAAAGATTCACAATCACAAATATTGCACCATTCTTGTCCGACGTGTTAGTTATTTATGTATGAGCTTTAAATATACCGCAACTAAGTAAATCCATACATAATAGATTCTATACACGCATTGAAGTATTTACTTTTGTCCTACATGTATTTAATTTTTCGCATCTAACTTACTAGCATTCTCTAATAAATGAACGCAATACATCCGATAACATTTTGTTACGATCCCCTTGGTTGGTGATTTATAAGTTTAAACGGGCCCTCCTCTTACAAGCTAGCTACTTAGTATGTGATAGGTTTGTATCACGTTTACTCTAACATATGAGATTAGTAAGCTGGTACGCCACCTACAATTAATCTCTACTAACTACGATATAACAAATTTCCATAACACAATCAATTCTAGTCTCGACTACTTAAGCTACGCTCTAGAATAACCTAAAAGCATATACAGTTAATAATATATATATATATATATATATATATATATATATATATATATATATATATATATATATATATATATATATATATATATATATATATATATATATATATAATCTGTAAATTACGGAAACACGTAATAATCAGCAAACTTATACAGAAAAAAACGAGAGTAAAATGAAATCAGTGAAAACCTATGGCGGACTTGCGGTGGTGAACAGCAACGGACAGCGGCGGCTGACGGCGATGGAGCGGCGCTAAGTTAAACAGAGAGTACGACAAACCCTAATTTGTTTGTTAATTGTTATAGATGAAATGATTTACCCTTTTTAGGGTTAAAACTGTTTATTTATGGATTCAAAAGTTTTATATTTACCCTTCAAAATGCAAAAAACTTCATTTGTCTTTTTAAGAGTTTAGAAAGATTCTTAATAATATAAAGTACTAGAATGTTGTTACCCGCGTAAAGTAGCGGTTTTGGGGACATTAAAAATAAAAAAATAAAAATTAATAAAAATATATTAAAATAGATGTTGAATTAAAGAGCACAAAACTTTAGAAAATATGATGAAATTAAATCATAAAAAAAATAGATAAAAATGTATTTCAATTTAAAAATAAAGGTGATTTTTTAGTTAAGAATTGACACATGTCACTTTAAGATGTGTTTCCCTAAAATGAGATAGATGGTCAAGATTGAACATAACAAAAAAGTTGTTATAAAAGGTTGTTAGATGGATATGTTTGTTGTTAAAAAAAATGTATTTCCATAAAAAGGAATGAAAAAAGTCTTAATTTTCAAACTTTTTAAAAATGAAAGGTCTCAAATGCTTTATAATATAGTATAGATGTTTTACTTTTATTTACTTGTAGAATTGTTTATAACTTTTTTTTAAATCAAACGAGCGTCCGTGCATAAGAACGAAATTTTACAGCAACAAACTTTTATTGTTATGCGTTACGGCGGGTTACGACATATGTGATTTTAGATATTCAAAATTCTCAACGTCGTCATTTTTTTATTAGATGACTCAATTACTTTAAAGGTCAATCAAAATTTGTTAACTCCAATTCGTAAATCTATGTTTATATAACCATCGATATAGTGTTTTTACTTCAAGTTCTTTCAAACAATATGTAATCGTCTTTAAGCTTAATGAAGATAGCTTGAACAAAAGTTAAATAATAGTAGCAGATACAACGGTTTTGAAACTTAAAAAGTTTAAAGAAATTTTTTGATCTTATATTTTCATCTAGTCGAGTACTCGCGCCTAGGGGCAGTGGCATATAGTTTGGACAAATTCCAGTTGCGTCGATTTTTGTATACGTGTTTGTTTCATTTTGTAACTTTGTGTGTGTGTTTTATTTTATGTTCTTATTTTTTCATATAGTTTCGAGTACTCGCGCTAGGGGCATTAGTTTCGGTATTTAGTTTCGACAAAATTCCTGTTGCGTCGTTTTTGTATACTTGTTTGTTTCATTTTGTAAATTTGTGTGTGTGTTTTGGAGTTATTTTATTTTCTAAAACAAAAGTGTTATGTTGATTGTCAAAAATGTTATCGATGGTTCTAGATTCAGGTGGTTGATTGCATCAACAATAATTCAATGGTAGTACTCCACGTTTGTTACGCATTATGTATTTTGAAAGACAAAATGACTATCTATCTGTTAAATATATATTTACTGATATATATATATATTTTATTTATATGTTATATTTTTATGTGATGTTAGATATATATTTTATTTATATATATGAAGTAGGCGGATCATCAGTGTGATGTAAATTACAAATTAAATAAGTAGAGTCGAGTAGTGACTTATAATCACACAAGTTGAGATGCTTCGTATTGATATTTGAGATGCATTTATATTACTTTGGTAGATGAAACCTTTGTTCGTGTTCGATAAGTTAATTTGATCATTGTAGATGGTGCAAATTGATTTATCATGATTTTAGCACTGTGGAGAGAATCACAAAACATGAGGAAATCCAATGAAAAATACATGTCTAATATATGTTAATAGTGCATCTAATTAAAAGCTTGAAATGCTGTTATTTATATGCATGTAAGATTATAAAGATGCGTCTAATTCTAAGTCGGTGCATCTCGGATAAGCAGATTATAGTTTAGTCTTATCCTTCTTATGTTTTAGAAAACTTCTTAATTGATACATAACTCTCTCTCTCTCTCTCTCTCTCTCTCTATATATATATATATATATATATATATATATATGTGTGTGTGTGTGTGTGTGTGTGTGTGTGTGTGTGTGTGTGTAACTAATCAATCTTATAATAGTCTAGGCATGACTTTGAACCCATAACCATTTGGTTGGTGAACATTCTCACACATGGGGTACCGATACAAGCCCTTTCGTTCACGTTATCAAATATATAGTTCACTTTTGTTTTACCACTTTCTACATTAATGTGCATTTAGTTGTGATATCTTTTATAGATGTAGCATGAGATGTTTATCTGTTAGACACCACAAATAGAAACTTTCACAAGTGGTTGTATATTAGGGTGCTTTTTTTTGTCTCAACTATCAATAGGTATTATGACCATCTTGTCATTTGTCACGAAATTGTTTTTATATTTTTTAATTGTACAACTAGTATATTCGTTTTCAATTCCATTTCGAAACTACTCCTAATTTAGACATAATTCGAAATTTAAAGTTCATGTCGGCGTGTTTCTTTAAAGCAACTTAATAGGCTCGTCTACAAGTCATTGAGATTATTATCCAAAATCTCTTAACAATTTATAAATATTACATTTTCTCTCAATGATTTTGTTTTAAACGGTTTTGTTTATTGTTGCGTAGTCATAGCATTTTGACTGCATTTGTATCCAAAGCCTAATAACTTGTGTGTTTGTTTGTAGCAAACTATTTACAAAACTTTCTATATACGCAAGTCTATTTCTTTCATAAGTTAATATATTATATATTGCGTTTATCTAAAACATTTTGGTGGGCTAGAGGCAAGTAAATGTATATTGATGGCATTTTACCCGATCATAAACTTTTGACTAAATATTTGAAGTTTCAATATAAAAACAAAAGAAGAAAAGTAGAAAAAGATGGTACACTTCCAAAAAAATGCTTTCCTAATCCAACATGACGCGTAAAATATTCATGGCTTTGCTATATTGATTCTCCGCAATTGCTAACCCAAAATAATCCTCTATGGTGTTGTTAAAAGAAGTCGAATCATTCAAAAAGATAATAAACATGAAAACCCATATATATTTTGATTCAAATGGTGGTGATATTAGTACAAGAAATAATTAAGGACCCAAATCTGGTCAATTCTCATATCTCATGGTTTTCAAAAGTTCAAAGACACTAAAAAGTAAAAGACTCACAGTTCTCATACAAATCTAGACAGATCTTAACAAATCTAACAACAAAACAAACTACAAACATCATCTTAGATGTCAACAGTCTAACTTGCTACATTAATCAACTTTAAGCACTTAAAATTAACAATTTGGAGACCTAACATATATTATCAATCTGCTCAGACCTCAGCTTTGAACTCACAATCAGAATATCTAAACTCACGCCTTATTATAACAAAGCAAAGGCTAAGAATATATGGTTTTTTTTATCAGACTTTCATAAAAAAGGCCTATAGTGGTCTATAACTTTTAATTTTTCCATAAATCATATGACATCTTGAATAATTTGGCTAAAACGACGAAACAACCATCGCATAAACCAAAACCATTATATAAACCATCACTTCATCCAAAACCACCAGCCAAAACCACCTAGTCCAAAACAACCGGCCAAAACCATCTACACCATGTAAACCGGTGATGGTGATGACGCATGTTATTGGAAGTAGTGGCGACGAATTTAGATGATGTTGGTTGCAGTCATCAGTGTCTTAAAGTATAGTGATGTGTCTTTTAGGTTTGAGAAAAATTGAGAAAGATGAAAGTGAAGATAGTGGGTATCGAGGTTTTATATTTCATGTTTGAAACTAAAACTTAGGGTGTGGGTTAGATTTAAAACTAGGAAGGGGATATACACTCTTTATAAAGGAGTATAGATGGTTATATCAAGTAATAGTTCATAAAATATATTAACCATGTTTTTCTTATATTAATTAATAATCATTAAGTCAATTTAAGTTTCAAGTTTAAAGATTCAACATAAACTCTTTATAAGTAGTAAAGATATATGAATTCCATATTATTTTAACATGTCACTGTAAAAGGTTAATTGAACTAGTTTTGCAAAATAACCTATCACTTATACGTATTACAACTTTTCTAAGACTAACAAAATGTTATTGTATACGCATTAAGGTCGAAAAGGCGTAAAATATCGTAAGTTAATAGCATCTACGATGTGTCAGGTTCTTAAAAATTTGATATATTTGCTACATAAGCGTTTTAGTCATCTATTCTATACTACATACAAAGAGTGAACAATATAGTTAAAAATTGTAGATTCAACATAGCAAAATGACTATACTACCCTTGATTAGTGATGATACGTAGATCCACAAGCTTTTCTAGAGGGTCTTAGTCATCAAAATACTCAACCTGTTTACATGTATCACTCAACAACAAAACATGTGTTAGAGGGTAGACGAGACTTTTCTCCCTGGTATACACTTCGACGCTCAAGTCAATCAACTGAACAAATATAATATGAGGATGACAAGTTTTTTGTGAGCATGTATACTTCACTGTTTCCCATCATACCCTAGATAGCAGCGAGATAACAAAGGGTTCGTACCAATCGAATATAATCTTAAAAGAATGAATATATCTTTCAAATACTTTCTCGTCGTAATCGAATACAATCTTAACAGACTGGATATATCTTTCAAATATATTCTTTTTGGATTTGATGAATTTTTATATCTTTAGCAAGATTTGATATCTTAGAGAGATCTCACAATTTATGCTCATGTGTAAATTCTACCATATCAGATGTATGATATCTGTGAACGATGCATGCATAGTATATAATATATGTGAACTATGTCATGCATGTTTGGTATCCTATCAAGTCCCCTAGGCCAAGTAGGTAATGATTTTAGATGACTTGGATGTTTGGCCTACTTCTCTATGATGTAACTTTATAAACTCTGTTTTCTTTTAGGCTTCATGATTATGCTACCAAGTTGTGGTGTCTTATCACTTAAGAAAGTGTGGTGTTGTAATCTAAGTTGGTAATTTATGCGGTGGTAAATGATGGAAAAGATCAATGAAACATTCGTATAAAAGGTTAACGATATATTGCTCTTGTATGTTTGACTTTGTTATTAAAAAAATGTTCATACATATATGAGTGAAGAAGATACCAAAAATAAAGGTAAACTTTTTACCACTTTTTTTTATAGAAAAAGAGGGGTGCAACATGAGGACTTCCTAGCGGGTCAAATTTTTACCACCTTTTCACTTGAATACTTTATGTATAATTTTCATTTATGTGTTTATTATTTGTAGGCAAAGGTGTGCTTTGCTTTATAAACAACATTAGTTCACACCCTCGGGCGAATGAGAATATTGTGCTTGACGCGGCAACTCGTCCCTCCCATATTCTTGTAGATTTGGGTCCATTCTAAAATGTATTCGAGTTACCAGATGACGGTATTATTGGTAGAAACAATATGGTGAGTGAACTTCCTTCAAAATAAAGTTGGACAAGTGCATTTGTAGAATATCAAACCACACACCAATCTAAGTAATAAAGAAAGAAATCTAGAGAGAGTAGTTAGAACAAACTAGAAAGAGAAAGAAATATGTTTATTTGAGAATGAACCAACACTCTCTCCATGAGATGGAGAGGGCTTTTATATCCTTACAAGGGGGCCGACCATGGGCCTTGTGTGCCATGGGCTTGACCCGGTTAGCTTACGTTTACATAATGATTAACTAACCACTTAACTACGAGCTACGAAATACATTTTAGGAGTGACCGAGATTTTTTCGTATTCCTAACAATCTCCCCCTAAGGGAGGTCACTCTATTTTACAAAAACTCAAGCTTAGCCGTCTTGCTCGTAGTCTTGAATCTTTGTCTTTATCTTGTGAAATTTGTAGTGATCTTTTGACTTTAGGCTTGAGCTTGTTCCTTTAGCTTGACTTGCCAATGATCATGAGCTTTTTAAGATCATCAGCTATACATCATCTCTTTTCATCATCTTCTAATCTTTTGCCCTCTTGTGCTCTTGTGCTCTTGTAACCTTCGGACCAACATGCTCATACCTTTATTCATCTTGAAAGCTTGTATAACCATCTTTCTTGAAATTCTTTAACTTTAACACTTTGTGACTTCAAGGAAGACGTGAAGTATCAGAGTAGTGTAAGTCTTTTGAAATATGTACTTGAGCTTTCATAATGGTTTTACATATGTTGTTCGAGTATGAGCATGTGGCTTTGAATCTGACTCGTCTTGGACTAGATGTTGCTACCATCGGGAATACCTGTAGGTTCTCTAACACATCTTAGTGATAACAACATGCTTTGGATGAAAGTGTTATATAGGCACTTTCGCGAAATATGGTGTGCAAAAACCCAACGGGACGCCTGAATAATCTACAGTATAAATGATGTGTGTGATCATCGTAAGAATTCAAAAGAATCTCCTTGGACAGGTTTCATTACTGCACTAACCGTTCTCATTACCGGAGCGACTACTCAACTGCAGACAACACGGTAAGAAGTGCACAACTGTGAGTTACTGTCTCACGATTGAGTCATTCAAATTCTTAGTCAGGACCTAATTGCAATTCCAGTGTCCCGAGTTTGATCCATATAGGTGTCACAAACCCAAAATCCTGACTAAAAAATTGCTCACAAAAGTCACAAACCGCGGGGCGTGCGACTTCAAGGCTCACAGTAAAAGTCACATAAAACGACCCTTCAAAAAGAGACGTTTTAAAATAAGTTTCACATTCAATACAATAAAATATCAGAGTTTGCAAACAGGTCTCAAAAGTTTTAACATATCCCATATGTTCAAACGTGACATATCATTTAGATAAAGTTTTCATCGAATGTAAAATATCAAAGAGTTTACAAAGAGAAAATTTCAATAGATTTAACAAGACCTAGTGTTTTTAAAAATTAAGTTTCATCAAAGGTAATAAAATGTAGAGTCTCCAAGGTACATATCCGTGCGACTTCCTTCCGAGCAATATACCTAAAAGACCTGAGATAAAACATGCTAAAAATGTCAACAATAATGTTGAGTGATTCTTAGGTTCTATCCGCGGACCTTAAGCAGTCTTTCTATTAGGTCCACGGTTGAATCTTGACGGAAGAGATGAGCGAAATACAAGATTCTACAGCGTACCTATTTAAAAGACGTGCTTTAGGAGAAAGAAATAGCTAACGAAACGTTGCATAAAACACTTATAGAAGAAAAGGACATTCATATGTGTTTGTGTCATAGCTTATTTAGCAAAAATGTGCCTTTAAGAAAATATAAGATTTATAGTTAAGTTACGTCACTTTTACGAAAAATTGCTATTTTTGGAAAGTTACTATTTTAGAAAAGTTTAGAAATTCCCGGACGTTAATAATGTCCCCTAATAATTTTTAATTTCCATTATCACTAAACGCACCAAGGGACTTAACACTTAACTTCTACTTCCATCTCGTTTAATGTATATTCTGAAAATAAACTTACTATTTTTTTAGAAATGTTCCTAACGCGTCCTAATACTATATTAGTAATACAATACTACAATAGCATTCGCTAAGGTTCTCAAAGCTCAAACGGACTAAAAAACGCTCGAAATGCCCTTTTTATTATCCAAATAGCTATGAAAACTTTGACTTTTTCAGAAAATTTGTCTGACTTTGACATAGCTTAACTCGCTCATTTTACACTTTCAAGCTTAAAAATCTTACACTATCTTGGGTAAAATTTCATTTCAGACAACTTTCGAGTTTTACACTTAAGCCGGTTCGGATTCGAAAGGGTCTGAAACCTCGTTTTAAAATCTGAACAGTAGGTAAAATGTAGCTGGAAAAATATTAAGTTTCGAGAACACTCAAATGACCATAATTTATTCGTTTTACATCCGATTTTAGTGATCTTTATTTCAAAACGACCGTAGCAACATAAGTTAACATATTTCTAAGGTTTCGATGTTTCAAAACATTTTTACGACACCCTAATGGTGCGGTCTGTTTCGGACAACCCAAACAAGCCGAAATCAATACAAATCATTTCCACCACTTCACAATAATCCAAATATAACCTAGTTTCTTCTAACCACAAAATCCATCAACAAAACCACTACTAATACTAACCTAATCTCATCTCCAACACCTTCCTAACTCACTAATCCATCACCCCAAACCAAACTAACCATATTCAAACTCAATACTTCCATTTATTCAATAATCCTTCAAAACCCATTTACATAGTTTTATAAAAACAACAAAACTACATGGATTTTATAGATTCAATAACAAGAAACATAAATAATTAAGAAATCAAAGAAAGGTTTAGGATTAAGCTTACAAAAGGTGATGAACAAGCAAATTAACACAAGAATTAAAGGGATGGGATGGTTTCTTGCAAAAACCCCAATCAATAGATGAAACATTAACTTTGTAAACCCTTAATTAATCTTGATAATTGATGAATTAACCCTTGCGGGTTTGTGTTTGCTGTCGTGAGCTAGAGCCAAAGAAAAGGAAGGAGAAAATATTTTTGGTGACTTAGATAAATGATAAAACCCTAAAGTGTGAGAGTGTGTTAGTTTATATAGGCATAAGCTAGGTTAGGTGGTTCAAGTCATGGCTAGAAAAATAAGTTAATCATGGTGTGGGTGTGGGACATCACAAGAAAATAAAGAACCAAGACTTGAGCCAAATATGAGCTAGGTACACATGTTTAAGAGTTTTAACTAAATGGTTCATGTTTCAAATTCAAACAATGGAGTAATGAGCATCATCATAGAGTTATGTGTTAAGAATATGTGTGGTATTATTATTTTTTGGTTAAATTTTTGTGTTAAATTTGGTATAAGTGGGTATTTTTGGGGCTAATGGGTAATGACGTAAAATATTGCAAGGGTTAGGCGAAACCACGAAGCGAAAACGTAAATGATAAAAATAAACTTATATCACGTAGGATATTTTTCTGAAATAATAATTTACGAAGGGCACGAATACGAATATTAAACATTAAGGACGGCTCAAGTTTAACTCGGAACGAAAAGTAACAAATCAGGTAATAGTAAAAAGCATAATTTTTAATCAAAAGTAAAATAGTATTAAAAATATGGATTAAATATTGACCCGACTTTATGAAGTGTTACATATAGGATCTCACAAGTCATCTACCGCAGAGCTTGTTTGATGTTGGCTCTGGAAGGATTTCCATCGTCACTATGAATACTTAAGTATCACTCTGATGTTCTAGAAATATCACAAGGATAATGCGTAGGACTCTTAAGATACTTCTTGTTTTCATAATGTATGAATAACAAGTATATTTCGGATTAGTGTCCTAATGAGATGTAATGATGATCTCTTATTAGCTCTAGACTCGATAGTGCATTTTGATTTAGTAATCGAAGGCTGGAACAGACTGCCACCTTTTCAATACCAACTAGCTCAGAGTGAGAGAGTTGATAGAAATATGTTTAATCTCTGTGAGAAATGAAATAAGTGTCTTTTGAGAGACCTTGAGTGGCTAGGGAGGGTTTGTGCATTGCATCACTGGGTCCATGATGTCTATCTTCAATACCAGACAACATCTTAGTGTTTCTGATAGCATATGTATTGACCCGGTTTCTGCCTAAGTGTATAGAGGGCTTCTTTCTTTACACCCTTTATCCTTACATTTCTTTTTCATTCTTCAACCCCTTCAATGCTTACCAAGACTTTATAACTAGCATTTTGTTGGGTTTGTTCCAGTACTAGCTCTGTCTTAGTCGGCATTATCCCCTTTTACTCACTTTACTCCTTTTATCAAATCATACCTAAGGACTTTCTAATCTAACTATTGGAATGTCCCTAGGTAGATCCCTTTGGTTCTGGCTGGATCATGGGAATGAATACCTATACTTAACCACCTTATAACTCCGATAAAATGAAGTACATGGTCGGTCTTTGGGTATTGTTCTTGATATAGTATATATACGTAGTAGCCGTATGTATATAATATTAAGTATCCCGTTAGAAATAAGAATCATTTTAGAAAAAGTAATAATTAAATCTTCCGGAGTCGTATCCCAACGAGAGATGAATTTGAAATTCACGAAAATGCTCCCACTTTAATGCTTGAATATCTTTTAATTTTTGGTTTTTTTAATTAAAACTAAAGATAGCGATAAACTAGATTATACTAAATAATAAGCAAGCTACTAAGATGAAGAATATATAAAGAAAAATATGTTTGTCAAGTAAAAGTGAATAGATTCTTAACTGTGAAGTTTTAGAGCTTAATGATGAATTAATATCAGTCTTAATAATCGTTTCCTCAAAACGTTGGCTTAATATTGAAAACAACTTTTTATCAAGATATTAATTACTAGTTTAATGCCTACTTAATCTTACGGCTTTTGCCCGTTGACTAAATAAACACAAAACTAAATAACCTTTGCAAATTATTAATCACTAATCACTTTTTAAATTTCACACTTAATTCACTATTCACCAACTTACTTAACAAGCATATAAAAATCTACTCGCTAAACATGACAACTAAACTAATAATAATAAGCATAACAATAATAGTGAACATATAAAAAGCTAAATTAAGCTAAAACGACTAAATATAGAAAAGGGAAAGAAAGTAGAACCCGGTTGAAGAAACGAGGACGAAATAAGACCCGTTCCATTAGCATAAAATCCATACCCAAATCTTTAAGCTCCATTCTTAACCCATAAATAACAATTAATCTTCGATGAATCTATCGTACCCACAATCACTATTAATGCCTAAATAAAGAACAAATGACTAAAAAAAATATCAACTCATACAAGCGAACCTTAACTTTATCAAAAACTTAATGACGTAGCTACCAAATGAAAACAAAGAACCTGTGTGATTTTATAAGCATTTAAAACTAGTAATGAAAAATTAATTAAGAAATTGACAAAAGGTAGACACCAACTAAATCATTCTTATAATGAAAAGAATCATTCATTTTAAATTCATTCGGTAAATACTGGATTAAAAGAAAGTGATTAACTAAAATATTAAAATAAATATTTGAAATTTATAATACTTAAACATAAACTAAAAATGACCGAAATCATAAATTAAACAAAGATTTATAACAAAGTTTACTAATTTAAACTAATTTAAACTAGTCTACTCCTACCTGCTACTTTTTAATCTACTTGATCCGTCCGAATACGTATACGTAATATATAGTATAAGGATTAGTCAATAATAGTATAGTAATAAGCATTCCAAAAGGTTTTATAGAAGATTACTTTAGCCAAAGTAAAATTCAAAACCTTCCCGAGTCGTATCCCGACGAGGTGCGAATTGAAAATCGGTTTAGTTCGTGATCGCGTGATTTGAATGGTTTAAGAGATTTTTATTTTGATTTCTAATTCTACTAATGAAAACGCATAAAACATGTAAAGACTAGTAAACAATAAAAGCATTTAAAGCATTTAAGAAATTAAACACGAAAACGTTAACGAGAATTAAAAAAAACGCGACATTTAAGCAAATAAATCAAAATTTAACCCTACAAATGCAAATTTAATTTTTAAAGATCCTAAATGACTAAAAATAATTTTCAGAAAAAGAATTATATATATATATATATATATATTTTTTATTTAATATGAATTAAAAACAAATTTAATGAAATAAAATGATTAAAAATACTAAACTAATTTATAAAAATTCTAAAAAATTACAGAAAGTACTTTGAAGAATAAG
>BQNB010015268.1:29300-41806 GCA_026074375.1 Tanacetum coccineum | reverse complement strand
TTGAACGTCTCCCCTTTTTGAAAGGTGTATTTGCATCTATTGATGATCCTTTATCCGCTCAGGCTTTGATTGAACCGCCTGCTGAGGTTCCCGCCACTAACATGTTATCTACTGTAGTCATTGTTCCTCATGCTGATCCTTCCGTTTCTGTTGAAGATTACGATAATCCGGATTCAACGGATGTGGTTCCGGAGAACGTTATCCTAGGTTTGGAAAGTAAAGGAAACCGACCTCCAAGGTGCTTATTAGACCTAAATGAACTTATCGGACCCTAATGGACCCAACAAAACACCCTAGATCCTTAACGAGCCTTAACAGGCCCGATACCGGCCCAAATAAAAACACTTTTAGCTTATTTGCTTATTTTAAATAAGCCGAAATATAAACAGTTTAATTAGGCTAAATACAAGTTGAATATGGTCTAGTGAAAGCCTAGAAACATAAAAAGGTACATCGGGCCAAGCTATTGGGCTTACGGGCCCAATAAGCTCGAATTTAGCTTCAATAAGCTCATCGACCTTATTTCAAGCTTAACAGACTCTCGTGAACTTATTGTGAACATTTAGACTTATAAAAACTATAACGGCCCTTTAAAAAGTTAAACGGACCTTAACGGGCCCAATAAGGCCCGTTAAGCCCAAATAAGCCCGAATGGCTTATTTATAAGCCGAAATTGCTTGGTTGGCTTATTTAGACTAAATAAGACCAAATACCACTTGTCGGGATTTAATTGGGATGAAAATGCGATTTTTACAAGTCGGGGGACTAAAACTGTAAAATGCCGAAACCTGAGGGATTAGTGTCGTCACTTTCAATTTTCAAATAACCCCAGGGACTATTCTTGTAATATTCTGAAACATAAAGGTTTAAGAGTAAACTATAAAAACCTAAACTATCCTTTTAGAAACTTAGGGGACTAATTGTGTCATTTCCAAAACTAGAAGGTTTAAAATATAAATGTGTATATTTGTAAGCCTAGGGACTAAAAATGTAACGACTAGAAACTTAAGGGTGGTTTAGAGCCAAGGTGAAATAAATAAAACATTCATACGTCGGTCGAACGTTTAGATATTCGGACGTCGAACGATTTAATAACAAATTAATAAATAAAGTATATTTATTAATAATGATTTCACGTTTCTCGAGAACCATCGAAACTATAAATACAATGATCTTGTGTGTCACCACACAAGTGATAACGGTATATATATATAAACTTAAAATGGGATTTAGTTTATACAATGAGTCGTTAGTTTAAATGTGTAAACTAAGACTTGACCGTACTTACTTAGGTACTTAACGGTGTGATTCACTGCTTACTTGGATACTTGTTATCATTCAGAGAACTACCGGCTAAGGTGAGTTCATAGCCCCATGCTTTACAATTATTTAAATGATTTACATCCTTGGGGTGATAACATGCTTTGTTTTACAAACTGGACGCAAGTGTACATTTTATGCCATGATTACGTGTTTGCCTAAGTTACCATAACCCCTTTATGTCCATGATCATGAACTGTTAATTGCATAGATGTGGTTGGGAATTACATTGTGCGGGCGCGAATGTTATGAATAGATCTATTAGGGATTGACAATCCCCGTTCGGGTGATTAGCTATCACTGGGAACGAACGCATACCATGTCGAATTTGGGATGTTGCAGGGTTAGCACATCATTCACGGACACCAGTTGGCAATTTATAATTGCATTCATATACGTCGAGCCTCGGTGTCATGAGCTTAGGAAACGTAATTACTTTTTATGATGTTTGCATCTGTTGCTTAATCATACACTTGGAAATCTTGCGGTCCTACCATTGATTTACATAAACCTATGAATTCACCAACTTTATGTTGACGTTTTAAGCATGTTTTTCAGGTCAATAAGGCACGAGGTGCGATGATACATTGGGAGTCAATAATTGAAGAGTCAACACTTAAGATTTGGGGTCTTATTACACTTTGGGGACAATTGTTATAAACCGAAATCTTTATCTATTTTGTTGAACCATTTGAAGCCATGAGCTTATGTAACAAACAAGTATTTTGTTAATCCAATGTATCTTTTCAACGACCGTTAGTAGTCGTTCTCTGATCTTGTGCTATTGACCCAATAATGTAACGCCTTCGGATATTCAACATTCCGCTGCATACTCAGATTTGAGGGTGTTACATAACATTTAGAAACGGAAATGTTAAATCCTCACAATATCTATCAAGGGTTATTGTGTGCGGGTTATGTAACATGTAATTTCACAAAAGTATGCTTGAACTTTTTTTTTAATTGAGCATAATTTAGATTTTTCTTATGAAAATAGGATCAAGTGGTCATTCTAAAATTTTTTCCCCTTCCCTCCACTTGATTTATACATAGTACTCGTTGTATATATAAACACATTAAATTACGGGAATTTAAAAAGAATTGAATGAGAAACTCCCTTGTTTTTTTTTTGCTCGGTAGACTTTTTCCAAATTTGCGTTTATGAGCAATAATTTGTGTTGAACAGCCGTCTTGGGTTTTCAAGACTCCAACACTTCAAGATTTCCAGATTTATAAATTCTCACCATATATTCGTCGATATTTTCTTTCACGTGGATCTGTGTAAAGTCTTAGAAAACAAAGGCAATTCTATCTCGTTGTATTCGTTTGGTTTAGACTCGAAATAAACACCTTAAAAACTAAATAGGCTGTCAATACGCTGTATCCATTACCTTAGGATGCGCCGTAATTGATACTTGTATAAGCTGTATTCCTTTAATGAATAGTCGTTTAGACTGTGCTGAAAATACAAGACTGGATAACGTCCAGTTAGTCGATTAAGCCGTGTCATGGGGTTTGGATACGCGTTAAGACTGTCTGGGAAGATAGACTGGATAAAAATTGAAAATACATTCCAGGTTGTCTCCCAGTAAGCAATTTTGTTTACAAAAAAGTCTTTAAGTTAGATTTGCCCAAATTTAATCCTTATAAAACAATTTGGGGTCAAACAGGATGCCAAATTGCACATATAAATTCTTGATTAGGAAAAAATGAAGTATGACATCCCTTTTGTTTAAGATTGAGTTAAAGTCATGATATTAAAATTTTAATCCCTTACAAAAGTTTAAGTATTGAAAATTTATTAGATGTATTCATGACTTGTTTCAAAAGCTTTTTGACCCATGTGCGTAGGGACATCATCGGTATTTATTTACATCATGTTACGGTTTGACAGTTAAAGCCCCTCAAAAGAGTGTACAATGTCGACTTTACTCATTATCATTGTCTTGTATCCGTTTTAAGTCATCGGGTTATATTACGTTAAAGGAAATTAGTCATTAAAGTTTTAAAATGTTTTGTTCTCTTCTCACTTCGGACAATGATGTTCATCTTTTAAATTAAATTCATCGATTGGGCGAGGGGTTTTAAAATCGGTTTATGGTGATACATTGATTTAGAAGTTGGAAGCCTCATTGTAACAATGGCTGAAAATTATCTCGAAATCTTTTTTAATGATGTTCTAAAATCATAAAAATACTGACCGTAGGCTTGGGTGATGGAAGCAAAGGCATATTGACTTTATCATTATCGTTTTTCGAATCCGTTTTCAAATCATTGGTAGAAATTTTTTTATAAGAAAACAAGTTTTTGTCAAAAATTATCGTGTAATCGTCATCGTCAGAATCGTCAAACAAAAATCTAAAGTCAATTTCATCGTTGTTAAGAGAACTTACCGTAGGCTCACATGAGAGTGCTTCTTCAGAAGATTAACGTTCCGTTAAAAGTCTATAGCTGAGAATTCAGTTTCATCAGATCCGAGGTCGTGAACGTCTTCATTATCCCAGATCTTACCATACGTAGCAGTTTCCCAGTTATACACCTTACCACGCCTACGAGCTTTTTCTTCCTCAAGCCGGATATACTCCTCCATAGTAATGTTGGGGTTGTCCATTTTAACCTGTAATAAATTCGCTAGAAAAGAAAACTGTCAAATTGCTTAATACGCCGAATTCAGTGAACTGAATACGCCATATTGATGGTTGAGTCGAATACGCTATATTGGTTTGAAAAAAAATTTATATGCCGTATCCAAGAAGTTGAATACACCGTATTGAGTATTCGACTCAGAAAGTTACAGCGAACTGTAATAATGCACACAAACACACAATATGCAAAAATATACAATGTAAAAAATTAAACACACAAATATGCAAATTAATCTAAACTAAATCTAAAACACTAATAAATAAGAATTAAACAACTTCACTCCCCGGCAACGGCGCCAAAAACTTGATGTGTCATTGTGTAGGTGTTATTTATTTTCAAGTTTTACCGTTTATTTTTTATGCCGATATACGTAAAAACAAACCTTAACGGGTAGTGTACCGAGTCAAATTGTTGTTTCGTTGGTAAGTAGGGGTCCGTTCACTCAGTTGAGAGTGTTAATTCCTTTAATTCTTTAGTATTTAGTGATTTAGTTAATCCTAAAATAATGCAGTGGGGGTTTCAGCCTAAGAGACTGGCACGGTTTTGTGTATCTAACCTAAGGTTTTTACGATAAGTAAAACAATAAACACAGACAAGAAGACAAACAAACAATAGAGAAGCGGTCTAGAACTAATGTAAGGAAAACATATCAACCATGAATAATCCGATAAAACGCATGTTTGTTTATTTAGTGCAATGATTGTCTTATCTCGAAGGGCATATCATTCCTAGACTTAGGCAGTACTTCTTCTTAAGACCTAGACACGCTAATTCTTTCACAATTAGAGCGAAAAATTTCCCCGTATAATTGTGATAATAGTAAAATAGGTTTTGCATTTGATGAAAATTCTTGGGTTGTTATAGCCTGCATATCCCAAATGTTTTATCAACAAAATTGATATCACAGGCATTATTTTTTATAGGATAAGCGTGAAAAACTACTAATATACTAACCTTGATATGCAATTCATGCATCCATCACTTAAGAACCAGAAAGGTCTGAATGATTGCAAAGAAAAGAAGAGGTTCATTTCCATCAAAAATTTGAATCTGATAATCTAAGAAACCAAATACTCGCTTTCATTATTTGCAACAAAAGTACTATGAATAAGCCTTTTCCCTCTAATTTGTAAATTTCTACTGCTGCATCACAACGGGCTAATTTAACTTGGGTTGCAAAGAAAGAAGTTGTGTAGCATTTATAAAAACATTTTACAAACACATAATGGATCTAGCTTGAGATAATTATATGTGAAAAATATAACCAATTCACCTATAAATGGATTTTTACCTTGGATTATGGTTTACCCCTAACTAGTCATATTAAGAAACTTATTACTCATACCAAACATTGCACAAATCAGTTTTAGAGTGTAGGTGTTCATATAAAGAGTAAGGTTAGTTTCATGTTAAGTTATTAAGGGGTGTTTGGGACAATTTTAATAATAGAATATGTTTAGGACTATTTCTAATAGCGGTGTTTAGGTGTGCTTAGAACTGTCATAATAGCTAAAATTAAACATTAATAGCTGAATTCAAGGGTGCTCTGGAACTGACTTAAATAGCTGAACTTGGGGGTGTTCAGGATTTAATTAATAGCTGAATTAGAGGGTGTTTGGAAGTGCCTTAATAGCTTAATTCAGTGTGCTGATAGCAAAGCTTACTGATTTGCATCAGCTTACTCAGATTTAGGCTACGGAGAAGTTGGTCTAGCTTTTAAAAGGGTAGGGCCGTGGGCTTATATTTGTTTTATATAGTGTTATAGATATACCCGTTAAATGCAGAAATAAAAAAAATCTCCTCATGTAACTTAGTCTTGACTAAAAGTATTTGGGATGTTCATTTACAGACTTATATTTGTAGAATATCTTAACACATGTATGATAGGATTCACTTAGAGTTTTAGAGAGGGAAAGAGATGGTTGGAGGAACACTTAGAGAGAGAGAGATAGAGTAAAAAGGAAATATTAGATTAGTATAATGTGAGAAATGAACAACCAACACCCTCTCCATGTGTGGAGAGGGTTTAAATATGCCTAGCATAACCGGCCATGGGCTTGTGTTATGGGCTTACTATGTATCTTTGGTCCAGTTATCTTACTAACATAACATTACTAATTACTACGAGCTATGACTACTTATATTGGAAGTGACCGATACTTTTCCGTATTTCTAACAATCTCCCCCTAAGGGAGGTCACTCCAATTTACAAAAAAATTAAACTTATCATACTATGCTTTCACTTCGGTCTTGAGCTTGTAGTCTTTAACTTCAATCATTAACTTGTGATTTGATGTAGTGATCATTGACTTTAGATGTGAGCTTGTTCTTTATCTTGACTAGAATGTGACAATGTGATCTTCAACACCTTAAGATCATCAACCAAGCATAATCTCATTTCGCCATCTTGTAGACTTTGCCATCTCGTGAACTTATGACTTCTGGACCGACATGCTCATACCTTTCTTGATTTGATAATCTTGAGAAGATTTAATAATGCATCTTTCTTGAATTTCTTTAACACTTTGTCGCTTCAAGAAAGACGTACGATATCAGAGTAGCGGAAGTCTTGAAACATGTACTTGAGCTTTCATGATGTCTTTATATTTGTCGGTCGGGTATGAGCATGTAGCTATGAATTTTGTGAGTCAGCTGGAATCAGGTACCTTCACCTCTATCTTTAAATATCCTGCATTAAAACAGTTAGCAATAAAGCAGGGGGACAAATATGACTTCCTGTGGTTGGTTGGAGTAACTGTTGGGATTCTTGTTTGATGAGACAAAGTGAATAAAAGAATGAAACAAAAGGATCAAAGTCGTCATTATAAAACTCTACAAGCTGGTGGAGAAATATAAAGATTTGGTCAAATATTCTACAGGATAATTAGGAAACATATTAATGTGGTTTAATGTAATTTAAATAGTTTCCTTATTTATTGATTTACTTCCTTTGTAAGTCATGATCTCTCCCTATATAAAGAGATCATAGACATAGGTTTTAGAGTCTAACGACTGTTTCAAATAGTTACAGTTTGCTCGATATTAGAAGCAATGATTACATGACTAACAATATTCTTTCTACCAATTATATAACTTTCTTAGTTTACATGAGCACATGAGCAGATACTTAAAAATAACCCAATAAAATTTCACAGCTTTAGGATACAACCGATATAGTATACAACCAATAAAACCAAGATAAATAATTAGGGTTGAAGAACATATACATCAATTAATATGAATTCTTAAAAAGACCAATAATAAGCAAACTAAATCTAAAAAATAATAAAATAACCTTGGAGGTGGGCTAATGATGAAGTTCATAAGTTGTTGCATAAATATTCAAAATCTTTACATCTTGGTTTCTTGCATTTTGAAGATCCCTAAAGACGATACGCATAAGAATTCACGCATAAGAATTCACCATGTTGGTGGTTGCCAATTGTAAGTCCGCTCCGTTTTGATATAATTTTCATATTGTTTTAACTATTAAATTTGAGGTACATGTGTATTTTTTGTTCTTTTACACATCTTTGATATAAAAACGATTTTAGAAATCTTTCTTTCTAAATCAAGAAATATTTAAGTTAATTTTAATTAAAAAACTTTTTAAAATTAATTAAAAATAATTCATTTATTACTAAATAAAGTATGATTTGATTTTTTTGAAATACGAATTCCCCACTTGACGTTTTCCTTTACTATATAAAAGATAGTGAAATTTCTTTCAAAGAAAATGACTTTTCTATGTTCACGTTTTATTTACTTAAGTGGTTTTACGAAGAAAAAACAATAAGTCATTAACAAATATATCTTGTTAATTTTAGCAAACCATTTAGCTAGTTAAAAATATGAATTCTTGTTAACTTTTTCTCGTATTTTTATCACTAACGTAATCATTTCAATGTCAAATCCAAATTTTAATTTGTGTATTAAGGTTTTGTTGCTATTTTCTATAATTCGATTTATGCTCTGGTCATCAATTTTGTCAAATTAATAAGGATTTTGTGCTAATTTTTCAACCCAACCCGACCCATTATATCAGCTTCTTAACCTTTTAATCTGATAGCATCGCTAAGGAACCACCTTAGCTTTGCTCCTGGGTCCGCCACTGGTGACAATCCTATCATTTCGAATATCATTTCCTAAACGTAGAAACGATAAACAGTATGTAACCCACCCCCAAAAAGTAACAGCCAGATGATGTGTAGATGTAAACCACGCCCAAAATCCCTAAAAACCAATAGCAAAAAAAAACAAATTAACAGTTGATAAAATACAATGAAGCAACATTGTTGATATTAGTGTCCACGTACCGCAAGCAATATAGTTGGAACAAAGATATACCACATGGTAAGCAACTCTACAAAGTTGTCGAGTATTTTGTAAGGATGGTCGCCAGACTTGAAGACGATGGTAACCAACAAAACAGTAGCAAACTTGAAAAGCGGAAAAGTAGCAAAAGTTAAGAGATATGCTTTTTGACATCAACTCAAATGGAAAGAATAAAAATAATAATAATAATAATGCACAAAACAAACGTACCAAGATATGCCTATGTGGCTTAACTTCCTCAAGATATAACAAACTAAGATAAATAGCATGAGCGAGCCCAGAAAAACCGAAGCTTCCAACTTTACCTGTGAAAACGCATGTTAGAAAGATTCAAAAACATAACATAAACAGATTTATAATGAACACAGGACACATAAAACAATCCAATCCCTACAAAACATTATATAAACAGATGTAGACACAACCATATTCAGCAACATCGCCAAGGAGCGGAAAGGTGGTCATTATAAAGTATAAACTACAAAACATTAAGTTGGTTACGTAAGAAGCCAAGATTGAAAAACTCACTGTAAGAAGCCAAGGTGGTTACATGTTCATGCATTTGTTAGTCTTCTACATTACCATTTGATGCAGGTAGATGAGCATATTAGTCACATAAATAAATAAAAAATAAGGTATAAAGCACCATCATCTTAGAAACTGAAAATTATCATACACACTATAAGCTACATGGCTTGGAACATATCCTGCTTTGATAAGTAACTCTTCTACCTAGAAACTGAAACATATCATGCAGACTATATATAGGCTTGACATATTGATGGTTTATCATCAAAGTTGAATCACTGGCATTGATAGTTTAAAGCACACTATGAGCAGCTAGTGACGCAGCTTTATGCATATAGAGACCTAAGAAACTGTGAGGTAATAGAAGTCTAGCATTACCAGGAAAAGGTTTGTGTACATCTTTTCAAAATTTAGAATACATATGAAATCTACATGCAATTGTGACTTATGATAAACTTAATGCAATTCAATCGTACCATAAGAGCCATGCAGAAGTTTCTGTTTTATATTTTAGTTAATTTTCTTAACAGTATACAAAGTTTATCCCAATAGTAGTACCGTGTTTGTGTTACTGTTTAATAAAAAACATTGAAACGGATGGCCGAATCAGCTTAGAGTTGTTCAAACTGGTCAAAGCATGTAATAGACGAATTAAGATGGTAAATGAGTCCATAAATGGACGTGTTGACAGGTTTTGACTGTGTTGATACTCGTCAAAACATACTATAGCAGACAGAAGCAGAATGATTTGAACATACAAGGTTACAAGTAGTATATTCACAAACATCAAAATCATAGTATTAGAAGATTCAAAAACAGAAAGAAGGATTTGAACTTACATTGAAGATAGCAGAGCACTAAGAACATGAAGGTAGAATAGAAGACTCCAAAAACGTCTGAGCCAGAGGGTTCTGCAGCATTGCCAGCAACCGCTCCATGGCGAAGAGAAAAATGCGCTGTAGCAGCCCTTACGATAGTAACGGCTAAACGCTCAGCAGATGGAACATTAGCTGTTGGAGTTGGAAACGCTGCAAGCGCCCACACAACCTATTACGATTGGCAACAAAACAATTATTAACAAGTTCGTTGTAACATTTCGTATTTAAGGTCACTATTTTATCCCGAGCTTATATTTAATTTCTAAATTTTATAGAATTAATTTTAATATATTAATCGATTTTTATTAAAATCGTTGTTTTAATCATTCGCGAATCCTATATTTGGAATTTAACCGTTATCGATCGAGAAATCAACAAATGCCTATTTTTAGCCTTGAGAGCTTATTTATTTTATTTTTAGTATTTTTCGACTTTTATTTATGTTAGGCCAAAACCGAGTCAAAAACCGTATTTTTATTAAAAATTAAAATTTAACGAGTTAGAGTAGTTTTGGGCCGAGATCCTTAAGGTATAAATAATTAACCAAAGTGGGCCGAAGCCCTCCCCTTTTTTCTTCTTTAGTTCGGCAGCCCAACACAAACACACACCCTTACTAATTTTTTATATATATACAATCCAAGCCCAATTACTAAGTAACCCATACCTTTTTTTTCTACATATACCGAACTCACACACACTCTCCCATTTATACAACGTTTAAAAAAAACCATCGGTCTCCCTTGTTCTTCTGTGTTCGACGCCAGAACCAAAAACCCCCATAATCACCATTAAATCTCAATCAAATCACTCCCTTTTTACTTCAAAACATTCATTTAGTTATCCTTAATCAATCCCCATCACTACAAACCTCCATGCATTAAGATTTATGAGTTTTTGATTTTCACAAGATTTTTAATTATAGGGGTTTTAATTAGATTGAAGATTAAGGGTGTTGCAAGAGTTAATTGTAGGTCTTTTAAACAAGCTTGGGTGAGTCAAATCAAGATTTCGTATTTTCTTGGGTTCTTGTGGTGTTCGGCCGATCATCAAAACCCACAAGGGTTTGTGGTTTGATCATTTACTTGTTTTCCTTATCACTTTGTAAGTATTCTTCTTGATTTTAATTTGATTATATATATATATTTGCTTGCATGTAGTTATTTTTATGATTGAGAATCCATGAGGTGAATGCATGTTGTGGTATTGGTGTTATGAGTGAAAATAGTGAATGAGTGGAAGAGTTAAGATAGTAGTAGGAGTTTGATGATGATTTGAGATGGTTTTGAGATACTTTTAAGTTAGCCGATTATGTCAGAAATTTGGGTGTATAATTCGGCAAATTAGTGATGTTTTAAACTGAGATTTTATTGTCTAATATGATAGAGGTCGTTCTAATATTCGTTTTGGTATAAATTAGGACTTCTAATTCTTAAAAACGAGTAAGTTATGCCCGATAGAAGTTTGGATAGTGGAATGGTAAAATTCTGCATAGGGTGTTTTTATGCAGAATTTTTGGTCGCTTTGCAAGTACCATATCTTGGTCATGCCAATAACTTTTCTGGATTTTCCGGAATCTAAAACTAAATTTATCGAACCTACTTTCTAATGGTTCAGGCCTCATTGATTTTCAATAAGTATAAATTAGTCAAAAGTGAGTTGCAAAACAAGTTGTCAAAACTGTAAATCTGGTCTAGAATTTAGGATGTAAAGATGTAGTGAGCAGGTGGATCAAAACTTAATATTTTTCTACGAAATTCACACAGTAGCATCTTCATGATATGTATGACCTTCCTGATTTTTTCTAGATTTTTCTGGAAAGATTAGAGGTGTCTGATGGTGTCCAACTTTTGTAAAGTCCAGCAGACCTTGTTTTGGGATATGTTGCGTTTGTGCATTTTTTAAAAATGGTTAGAATTGGATATGATTTTGGGGAAAGCTACTGAGATTTAATAACATATATTAGTGTGTAGCTATAGAAGTATAACGTCGAATTTGACCGTTTGGTATCCCTTTAAGTGTGGTTAACGTCTATTAAAAACCGGACAAATTTCAGAAAATGTATGTGTAGCATTTTTAGTGATTCTCATTCATGGATTCTTAAGCATAGGATATTACTACATGCTGATATATATAAATATGTATCTATTTACTCGTATTACATTACATCATATTATAAGTGTGAGTTTTAATTACGCGTCACTATTATAGGTCACGGTTGATCGTTGGCATTCTTGTTCTTCATCGATATTTCATGATCACTACGTCTATACTCGGTGAGTTCATAGCCTCACCTTTACAAATTTAAATGTTTTATTAAACCCCGCGAGGGAGATACATGCTAGTTTTATAAATTAAACACAAGTAGTTTTTCGGTATGCTGGACCTGATAAATTAATTAAATACATAAGTACCTATTGCCAAAAGACCCCAATCATGAACCGTTAATTGCTTATGATGGGCAGACGCTAATACAATTAATAGATCTATGGGCTTGACAACCCGGTACGGGGTATGAATCCATGGCGTGAACACCCATGTCAACAGACATATTATATTGAGATTTCAGTAAGTACGTGGCAATGTACCAAACTAACAGGGGCAAATGTTGAATACTATAATTATGCGGTATTTGTAGTCTAAATGTGTCGGTGTCATGAGCTCATTGCATTAGTAGCTAATAACTTGGTGTACAACAAGTTACTCGATGATTATAAAGCTTGTGTTCTAATATTTTTATATTCATATAAACTCTATGAATTCACTCAATGTTTTCGTTGACATTTTTAGCATGTTTTATCT
>BQNB010015268.1:0-28503 GCA_026074375.1 Tanacetum coccineum | reverse complement strand
AAGAAGATGACGAAGAAGAACCGGAGGAAGATGAACCCGTGCCTGAGCCCAACAACATGAATGGGTTTGCACTTCATATGAACCCACAACCTGAAGAAAATATGAATGGGTGGTTGATTGATGATGATGAGTTAGAGGAAGATGTGGTAGGTGATAATAATGAAGAGATGGAAGTGGGTGAGAATGATAAGGAGAATGGTGGAAATGATGCTGAGGATGATGCCGAGGTCATTCATCCATATGAGGAGGCTGATCCCCTCAACCGATCACCTCCTACATCTGATGAGGAGTCCGAGTTTGCACCCCCTGTGGTTCCTGTTGTTGATGCTAACAATGAGCCGGTACCTCCTGTTATTCAGTTCGGCTGTAACTTTCATGTTGGAGAGAGTTCATCTACTAGGGCTCTTCTTGCAGGTAATTGTAGGGTTTCTGGGCCTGGTCCCACGGGTCGTTGTTTGGAGAGTGTTCATAGAGGAGTGAAGAGATTGGATAGGCAGATGTTCGACAGGTACAACACTGAGATCAGAATGGCGAAGAAGTTCAAAGAGGATGATCTTCGTATGAACCGCCATGAGTATGACATTACAGCCTTAGATGCAGCGGTAAGAGAGGAGCTCTGACTACTCTAAAATGATGAGGAGGAGATGGAGATGGATGAGGATGATGAGGATAATGGCGGGGATGATAATGAGGATGAGGCAGAGGTAATTAATGCATATGAGGAGGTCGATCCTCTTAACCGACCACCTCCTACCTCTGACGAGGAGACTCAGTTTGCACCACCTGTAGTTCCTATTGTTGATGTTGATGATAAGCCAATACCACCCGTTATTCAGTTTGGCCATAACTTTCACGTTGGAGAGTTCATCTGCTGGAACTCTTCTTGAAGGTAACAGCTGGGTTCATGCACCTGGTCCTATGCCGTATGATTTAAAGAGTGTTCATAGAGGGGTGACAAGGTTGGATAAGCAAATGTTTGATAGGTACAAGACTGAGAAGAAAATGGCGAAGAAATTCAAGGAGGATGAATTTCGTATGAACCGCCACGAGTATGATATTACAGCTTTGGATACGGCAGTAAGAAAGAATAGTTCCGACCACTCCGAGATGAAGAAGTTTGTACTGGGCCTGAGTAGGCAGATTAATGAATTAAAGGAGCAGAATCATCGGGCCGAGCGTTTGAGTCATTCGGAGGCTTGGGTTAGAGGAATAATACCCGCGCAGTTGCGATTTCAAGAGGAGCCTCCTATTTATTATGTTTCTGCACCACGTGTGGATGACCCCTATGACATGGTTAGGGATGCTGCTATGGCCGCTTGTGAGGACGACGATGATGACACCACTGCACCTAGAGACTCATAACCCTTTAAGACACGTGGATCCCCACGTGACCCATACTAGTTTAGCATCATTTGTAGTTTCTTTATTTTGTTATTGTAATCACTAAACCGGCCTGTTAATTAGTAGAATTAGTATTTATGATTGTAATGACATGTGTCATATTTTGTGAACAATACAACCGTGTACTGAATCTTGTGATGAATAAATAATGACTACTTTTAATCTTTATTAAATGTGTTGTGACTCCTTGTATGATTTGATTGCTAATTCATGTTGTGATCAATATAATTGTACATGTTGTAGTTATACCATTGTATGAATACTCGCCAATTTTTCTTTGTGTTTGATAGAATCATGCCTCCTAAAGGAATGTCTGCTGCTGTAATCTCGAAGCTAGTTGGTGATAAGGTAGCCGAGGCATTAGAAGCCGATCGTGCTGCTAGAAACAATCCAAATGTTGCTGGAGGATCTGGTGGAAATGGCGGCCAATGTGGGGCACCACCCGTTCAGAAATGTACATTTACTGGTTTTATGAAGTGTGGTCCTACCCAATTCCATGGTAACGAAGGTGCCGTTGAATTATGTCATTAGTTTGAGAAAACTAAAAGTTTATTTGGGATCAATGAGTGTGCTAAAAGGCGTAAGGTGAAATTTGCTGCTGCCACCCTCCAAGGTCGGGCCTTCCCAAGTCGCTACATTGGGGCTCGATGTTGCTAACGGGATGATATGAGGAAGATGATGATGGAAGAATTATGTCTGGATGAAGAGGTTCAGAGGTTGGAAAATGAGTTGAGGAGCTTAAAGTTGAGAGACACCAATATCGCTTCTTACACGCAACGGTTCAATGAGTTGGCGTTATTATGTCCTGAAGCAGTCCCAACTGAGAAGAAGAAAGTTGAGCTCTACATTAAAGGTTTGCCTGAAAACATCAAAGGAGAAACAACTTCCTCTAGGCTTGCGGTACTCAGTGAAGCTATTCGTATGGCTCATACCTTAATGGAATAAAAAATTCAAGACAAGGCTGAAAGAGTTGCTGAGAACAATAAAAGGAAGTAGGAAAGCAACAACAACCAAAGTGGCAACAACAACAACAACAAAAACAACATAAACAACTACAGGGAGAACACCCGTCACCACCAGCATAACAATAGAAGACATGGGAATGCTAGGGCAATGACTACTGCCCATCTGAACAAGGTGGATATGCCAGAAACAAGCCCTTTTGCAACCGTTGTAGGAAGCATCACACCGGTTATTGCACAGTAGTGTGTGGCAACTGTGGAAGAACGGGCCATATGACAAGAGATTGTAAGGATAAGGCAGTGGCTACGGGTGCCAATGCGCAGCCAATCTTGACATGTTATGAATGTGGGGAGAAAGGACACACGAGAAACCATTGTCCAAAGAGGAACAATCCGCAGGGTGGTAATGCTACAGGTAGAGCGTATGCAATCAGGGAAGCCGAGAAGGGTCAAGGAATGTTGTTGCGGGTACGTTCTTAATCAACAATCGTTATGCTAGTGTGTTGTTTGATTCTGGTTCTGACAAGAGTTTCGTTAGTACTAGTTTTAGTCATTTAATTGATATTAAACCGGTGAGGCTGAATACTAGTTATGAAGTTGAATTGGCTGATGGAAAAATAATTAGTACAAATACAGTTTTAAGAGGTTGCACCCTGAATTTAATTAATCACTTGTTTGAAATCGATCTTATGCCCATAGAACTTGGTACCTTTGATATTGTTATCGGGATGGATTGGTTGGTCGAGCACGATGCTGTTATTGTTTGTGGAAAGAAAGAGGTGCATATACCGGTTAAGAACGAGGTGTTGGTAGTTAAGGGTAATGAAGGCATGTCTAGACTGAAGGTGATATCTTGTATCAAGGCAAGAAAGTACGTGGAAAAAGGCAGCCAGTTGTTTTTAGCCCATGTGACGGAGAAAGAACCATCGGAGAGACGTTTAGAAGATGTGCCTGTGATATGTGAATTTCCCAAGGTGTTTCCTGACGATCTGCCAGGACTCCCACCACCTCGACAAGTCGAATTTAGAATAGATCTTGTACCAGGAGCCACACCTATTACACGCGCACCTTATCGTGTGGCGCCGTCAGAAATGAAGGAGTTGTCTGATCAATTGAAGGAGCTGTCGGAGAAAGGATTTATTCGCCCGAGCTCATCGCCCTGGGGAGCTCCGGTGTTGTTTGTTAAGAAGAAGGATGGGTCCTTCCGCATGTGTATCGATTACCGTGAGCTGAACAAGTTAACGGTCAAGAACCGATATCCACTCCCAAGGATTGATGACCTATTTGACCAACTTCAAGGCTCTTGTGTGTATTCAAAGATTGATTTGCAATCAGGATATCAACTCCGCATTAGAGAAGAAGACATCCCAATCACCACATTCCAGACCCGGTATGGTCATTATGAATTCCAAGTGATGCCGTTTGGACTAACCAATGCTCCTGCGGTATTCATGGATTTGATGAATCGAGTGTGCAAGCCGTACCTTGACAAATTGTATTTATTGATGACATACTTATATACTCCAAGAGTAAGGGGGAGCATGAAGAACACTTGAAGATTATTTTAGAGTTACTCAAGAAGGAGCGGTTATACACCAAGTTCTCGAAGTGTGACTTCTGGTTGGATTCTGTGCAATTTCTTGGCCACGTGATCGATAGCAAAGGTGTTCACGTTGATCCCTCAAAAATTGAAGCCATTAAAAATTGGGCCGCGCCTACAACACCGACCGAAGTAAAACAATTTCTGGGTTTGGCTGGATATTATCGAAGGTTCATCGAGGGATTTCCTTTGATTTCAAAACCACTGACCAAGCTAACTCAGAAAAACAAGAAGTTCGAATGGGGTGAAGAAGAAGAAGAGGCATTCAAAATGTTGAAGCATAAACTATGTAGTGCGCCTATCTTGTCATTGCCTGAAGGGACAGAAGATTTTGTCGTGTACTGCGATGCATCAATCAAAGGTTTTGGAGCAGTTTTGATGCAAAGGGATAAGGTAATCGCATACGCCTCACGTCAATTAAAGAAGCATGAAGAAAATTATACGACCCACGATTTAAAGCTGGGGGCCGTGATTTTTGCACTTAGGTTGTGGAGACATTATCTGTATGGAACAAAATGTGTAGTTTATACAGATCATAGTCTACAATACATTTTGGACCAAAAAGAGCACAATATGCGACAGCGGCGGTAGATTGAACTCTTGATCGATTATGACTGCGAGATTCGCTACTATCCTGGTAAAGCCAACGTGGTGGCTAATGCATTGAGCAGAAAGGAAAGAGAAAAACCACTGAGGGTTAGAGCTTTGGTTATGAAAATTTACCCCGACTTAACTGATAAAATACTACGGGCTCAAACATAAGCGATGAAGGAGGAAATGGTGAAAGCAGAGAATTTGGGAAGACTAATCAAGCCAATATTTGAAATACGCTCTGGCGGAATTCGATACTTTGATAAGCGGATATGGTTGTCATTGTTTGGTGGATTACAGGATCTGATTATGCACGAGTCGCATAAGTCAAAGTATTCGATTCACCCTGGATCAGGATTTGAAGAAGCTCTATTGGTGGCCGAACATGAAGGCTGATATTGCCACCTATGTTAGTAAATGCCTGACATGCGCCAAGGTGAAGGCTGAAAATCAGAAGCCATCACCGTCAGGTTTACTCCAACAACCAGAAATCCCTGAATGGAAATGAGAAAAGATAACTATGGATTTCGTTACGGGTCTCCCAAGAACCTCAAGTGGTTATGATTCGATCTGGGTTATTGTCGATCGGTTAACTAAGTCGGCTCACTTCCTACCGATGAAAAAGACTGATAGTATGGAGAAATTGACCCAACTATACTTAAAGGAAATCATTTGTAGACACGAGGTGCCTGTATCAATCATATCGGACAGAGATAGCCGATTTGCATCAGGATTCTGGAGATCACTTCAAAAGGCCTTGGGAACCGATGTGAATATGAGCACTACTTACCACCCGGAAATGGATGGTCAGAGTGAAAGAACGATACAGACTTTAGAAGACATGTTGCGGGCGTGCGTGATTGATTTTGGAAAAAGTTGGGATCGACATTTGCCTCTAGTTGAGTTTTCTTATAATAACAGTTATCATGCGAGCATCAAGGCCGCGCCATTCGAAGCACTCTATGGGCGGGAGTGTAGATCGCCTATCTGTTGGAGATAGCCAACTCACGGGGCCGGAGCTGATTCGAAAAACGACGGAAAAGATAGTGCAAATCAAAAACCGCCTACTAACCGCTCGTAGTCGTCAAAAGAGTTATGCGGATGTGAGGCGTAAACCGATGGAGTTTAGTGTTGGAGACATGGTCATGTTAAAGGTGTCGCCTTGGAAAGGAGTGATTCGTATTGAAAAGCATGGAAAGCTGAGTCCACGATATGTTGGGCCATTCAAGATTATTGACAGAGTTGGTCCAATAGCATATAAATTGGAGCTACCAAGATAACTTCAAAGAATCCACAACACCTTCCATGTTTCTAATCTCAAGAAGTGTTTGGCGGATGAGAATATGATTATCTCGCTTGAAGAAATTCAACTCGATGACAAACTGAACTTTATAGAAGAACCGGTTGAGATTGTAACATTCCGTATTTTCAGGTCATTTTATGACGCCATTTATTTCGTCATAATTTCACTATTTATTTTATTTTCTCGTACGCGTTCGCTTTTAAATTTTAATCGATACGTTAAATCGCGTAAACTAAATATCAACAATCAACGTAAACAGGCACCAAACAAATTTAAAGTTTATGTCAAGCCATCATTATATTATTTTTTTTCAAAAGTAATAATTAACTTTTTTATTTTATTTTTGTTGGTTACGTAAATTAAATACGTTTCGCAATAAAATACGTTTAGGCATACCCGGAACCACAAAAATAATTCTACGCTTCAACAAATACCCACATTTATACCCAATACATAAAAGTTACAAAAATATATCATATATAGCATATATATGCCGAAATTAATGCAATTTATACAAGGTTATATAAGAAAAATCTTACAACTTGGTCAAATGTACCTCATTTGCATTAATACTTAGTCATTCCATGTTGGTTTGACCAAAGACACAAAAACTTGAATCCTTGAAATCCTCTTGATGTTGGTTGAATGTTTTTACTAGCTATTGACCATTTGAATGCATATAAGAGCAAGTAAAATGATTAGGTAAACTCATAGCGCTTAATCACTTAGTATAATTTTCACAAAATCTCTTTCATTTTATCTACTTTAGCTCACGGCAAGAAACAAGACTCCAACCAATATCCATACAAAATTTTATACACACCTATACACATCTATAATCCATCCTAAGATATTTAAGGTGTTTCCATAGATTGGATTTACCTTTTTCAAGTTTTTAATCAAGAAATCATGATTAGGGTTTTCATTGGAAACTGGGTTTTCTTGGTTATAAATCTTGGGTTTAAGTTCTAAAAGGAAGTTTAGTCTCTTATTTGTAATCATCCTATCATCATCTCACTTAAGTTTATCTTAAGCCCTTAACTTTTCATTATCTATGATGATATGATATGTGATGTTTTATTTAGTGAAATCTCCATTAGGATATTTTTAACTTGTAAACATGGATTTTTCTGGAAATATAGTTTTATGAGCTTTTAGTAATGATTATGAACACAAAATTAAAGTCATAATGAAGTTAAAAAGACTGTACACTTTTGGTAAGGTTTTAAAGAATATGTCAAAATGTAAAAACATGGTTAAAATCTAGACTTAATCAAAGTCACCAAAAATTTTTGTACCAAACGTGTATAAAAACATAATTAATTTAATAATTTTTATAAGAGAATACATTTCACGACGATTCCGAAAGAGTAAGAAAACTTGTCAACGGTTAATAACGAAAAAGTTCGATAAAAACGAGTTATACGTTAATTTCAAACGGAGTTTATAAAATAACTTTATAAACTTATATCAAACAGCTAGATTAGTTTTTTTAACATAATATATACATATTTTTAGGATTCCAAAATGATAAGAATCGTATTTTCAATTATAACGAACGAGTTAGAATTTCGCGAGCTTACGACAATTTATTACTTTTTTTAAACTCAATTTTTATAAAGTTACTGTTCATGACAGAAAGTTTTATTTTGAAACCTATAAATTTGATAGGATTTTCAATAACGAGAACGTCCTCGAAGTATCGTTAAAAACGGAGCTATAACTGATGAAAATACGACATTTACGGTTTTACGGACAACCAATTCGATTTTAATTAAAAACTCACGTCTGTTGTGAATTCAGTAAAAGTTAATGTTCACCAGGAGGGTCCAAAATATGGGAAAATGTCAAATTATGATAAACTTATTCTAAAGACGAAAGATGGCATACGATCGTTAAACCTCGGGCTCAAAACGCAAAAGTTATGGCTTCGTTTTGCTTAAGACGGGTTAGTATAAACGTTTTAACTTGTTAAACACAATTTTACCAAAACGATTAGACGGTGATATAGCTATATAGAATTTTATGTGGTTTTAGTTAATCAAAGTACTATATTACTAGGGAGTTTCATAATGAGGCCTCTTCGGGGTGGCGTATCGACGAGTTGTTGGATTTACGATTTAAAGTATCCTAGCTCCTCATACGTTCACTACATGACCTCTTAATTATGATAGCCCGAACGATAGTATGATGTGACTAACATAGGCCTGTATGTGATGTTAGATAATCAAAGTGTTTAGTACTTATACGACTTGTATTTAATTAGGTTGCTTTCGGACTCGTCCGTGACATGTTTTACCTATTCGATATTCATTTTCCGTCCATTTCCTAAGGTGAGTTCATAGTCTCGCATTTCAATCTTTTCAATGTTTTATAAACCCGCGAGGGGAATACATGCTCTTTTACAAACTTGTATATTTTACTACAGTACAATTACCTTTCAATACTTTGTGAGTTCAAAGCCCCACCTTTTCTCTTTTAATGGTTTTCATAAACTGTTTTCGGGGTGAGAATACATGCTCATTTTACCAAATTGATTTCTACTACTTAAGCGTTAAATGACTATTTTTACTAAAGCTTTTACTTGCCTACTACATGATTTTTAAATAAATGTTGATTTCATTATGGAACTTACTAAGTTTGATTTGCTATTGCATGTTTTTGTTACCTTCGGACACATGATGTTGTTTCAAAAACGTTTGCTATGCCTCGATATTATGTCCTATGTACATTCGCTGCCACTTAAGTCCCCTGTTTATCATGAACCGTCAGTTGCTAGTGTCGTGAGCGCGAGTGTTGTGGATAGATCTATCGGGATTGATAATCCCCACCTTTCTTTGGGGTCACAAGATGACTTATGGTGCATTGAACATTTGAAGTATTACTTTCTAGGATGTTTGGCAGAACATCCTACTTTTATGGGGCATTCCAATCTATTGATTAAGTACGTTTAGGTTTCGTGTCATGAGGCTTTAGTGCATAATACAAAGTGTTAACACATGATGGACTGTGTTTCTCTGGTCTTCTTACCTGTTTTGGACTTCAGGAATACGTACTTAGTCCCCCATTGACTTCGATCTTGTGGTCCACTACTGAACATTACTAGATTTATTAAATCACTACTTGGATTTCGGAAATAACAACTTTCTAAAGGTTGTAACGTACTTTTCTTACTGAAATATTTCTTAAATTATTTCAATACTGCTTTTACTTAAACTTATGAATTCACCAACATTATTGTTGACGTGATAGCATGTATTTTAGGTTACTATTTTTAGTGGAGCATTGGGGTAGCATTCGAGTGATATTTATTTTTGGAGGCTTAATAACTTGAGTACTTTTTTGACAATGTTTTGACAATGTTTTCTATAAATTATAATTGAGAAACTGTGTAACTATGACATTTCTTATAAATTGAATGTGGGACATTTTATAAAACGTCTCTTTTGAGGTCGTTTTCTGTGACTTGTGTTTTGTGCCCATTATCCCGCTTGAATAAATTCAACTCGATGACAAACTGAACTTTATAGAAGAACCGGTTGAGATTATGGATCGTGAAGTAAAGCAACTCAAGCAAAGTAGAATTCCCATCATTAAGGTTCGTTGGAACTCGCATCGAGGCCCGGAGTTCACATGGGGAGGCCCGGAGTTCACATGGGAACGAGAAGATTTCTTCAGGAGCAAATATCCGCATCTCTTTTCAAACAAGAAGAAGACGAGTATGAGGAATCGAGCATCGGGACGGCGCTCCCGTAAGGAGGGGAGGATGTAAAACCCCGTATTTAAGGTCATTACTATTTCTAATCTCATATCTATTTTATAAATTTAAAGAATTCGTTTTTATTATTTTAGTCGATTCTTATTAAAATCGTAAAATTTTAAACCCTCGCGAATCCTACAATTTAAGTTATCCGTTTTATCGATCGAGAAATCAACGAAAGTCATATTTTAGCCATGAGAGCCTATTTTATTTTATTTTAATTATTTTTCATCTTTTATTTATGTTTAGCTGAGACCGAGACAAAAATTTTGTTTTTATAATAACTAGCGAGTTAAATTAGTTATCGGGCCTGAGATTTAAACAATGTATTATATCTAGCAAAAGTGGGCCGAAGCCCTCCCCTCTTTTTCCCCTTACTCGGCAGCCCAAACACCCCAACACACCCTTATAATTTTAAAAAGCCCAAGTACCAAGCCCACTCCCTCTTTGTTTTTGTTATAAGCCGGTTGATAAAACCCAAACCCACTCCCCTCTTTTTATTTATATAACTGAAACATACACACACTCATAACACAACGTTTAAAACAAAAAAACCATCGGACTTCATCTTTTTTCGTCTTCTGTTCGACAACAGTCACCCAAAAACCACCATCCATACCATCAAATCTCCATTAAATCTCACCCTTTTTACTCCAAAACATATATAAACTAAGCCCTAATCGTCTCCCAACTATAAAAGATCACCATGCATGTGTTTTGAGAAGTTTTGATTTTGAAGATCTTTGAGTTTTTAAGGTTTCGATTTGATTGAATGCAAGAGGTTTATTAAGGAATTAAAGTTAAGCATTGTAAACAAGATTTGAAGCAACAAAAGTTAGGGTTCATCTTTTTGGGGGTTTTGTTGCCGCGGCCTAGAACAAGAAACCACTTAGGGTTTTTGTTTTGATCATCCTACACTTGCATTGCACATTGTGAGTAATCCATTTAAGTTTTATGTTGATTTAGTTATGTATATATGCATGCATGATAATTTTTATAATTTGGGATTCATGACTAAGTTGTGAAGAGATGAGTTTTGGTTTATGAATGTTTGATGATCTAATAGGTTTAGTATGAATTATAGGTTAGTTTAAGAGTGTTGAATGTGAAATATATGTGAAATATTGAAGATTTGTGAGGGTTTTAGAGCCCTCCTTTAGATCATATTGTTTAGGCCTGAATTAGTGAGATGAGAGTTGTTGTAAACTGAGATATTAGAGTCTAGGATGATAGGCGTCGTCCTAATGAAGATTTTGATATAAGGATCGCGTTCTAACTCTTAATAACGAAAAGATATGGTGATTTGAATTTGGGAAATTGTTTCGGCAAAATTTTGCACACGTTGTTTTTGTGCAGAATTTTAGTCCTTTTTGCGAGTAGCGTAACTTGGTCATGCCAATAGCTTTACTAGATTTACAGGACCCTATGATTAAGTGCTTCGAGTTTACTTTCTAGAAAACTAGGCCTCATGGTTTGCAAATGGGTAAAGGTGGTGCAAATGGGAATTTTAAGTGAAGGAGTCAAAACTGCGTTTCTGTCCAAAAAGTTCAGTGGTAAAGATGTGTTGTGCAGGCGGGTCAAAACTTAATGTTTTTGGCTAAAATTTACAAAAGATTCATAATTGATTTCAACTTAATCTTAATCTAATTTACAAAAGATTCATAGTATATATCTTCAAAGTAATAACAATCACACAACATATACAAAAGATTTTAACTTAATCTTAATCTAATTGAAGCCGCTAATAACAACTAAAGCCAAAAAGGAATTTAGATGTTTCAACAATAGATACCTTTTTTCATCCCCGATGATTAGATCAGAACGTTTCAGACTATGAAAAGGGTCATCTCATCTCAGCTTGAAGGTTGCCCACCGCTATGTGCACCCAAAAACAAGATAAAACTTCAAACTTTAATCTTTACCATGACAAATTTTATCGCTTAAATACTTTCTGATTTCCAACAACAGCTTTTAACAATTGGAACAGATAAAGAATTTTTTAAGTTTTCATCTTTGCCTGAATCTTTTTTGCTTTCTGATCAGCCGACAAATCTGAACAATATAAAGAGATCAAAATATCTTAAAGGCTTCATCTTTTGACCCAAAATAAAATTAAAAATAAGTTAAAGGGTGTTTGGTTTAGCTTAAATGACAGGCTTATGAGTTACGATCCTATATCAAGTTTGATAAGCTCATAAGCTCAATTTTTAATGCCACTTGAGCTTGCGAACTTATATACGCAATGAGCTCAAGTGAATAAGCTCATAAGCAATGAGCTTATAAGCTTTATCAGATTCCCAATAAGCTGATAAGCTAAGACAAACACCCTTTGAATCTTTTTAGACATTATAAAGACTTGAATCATTGACCCAAAGTTTTAAAGATTGGATCTTTTTAGACATTTCAAATGCTTAAATCTTTGACCGAGAGTTTTGAAACTTGATCATTTTGAACTTTTTCGTGATGCGATTTTAAAGCTCAAATATATTTTGGTTTCTGATTACATCTGATACAAATCTGAACTATTAGAACACAAGACATTCTTAAGACTTAATCGTAGACCAACTGTTGATACAACTTTGAACAATCAGAAGAGAACAAGTGTTCAATAGATTTTAAAGACTTGAATCGTTGACACTTTGAAGATTAAATTTTTTACGGCATTTTGAAGGCATAAACTTTTAAGCAATTGACAAAAGACTGCATCAAATTCACAAAGTATATTAAACAGTTTTATAATTAAAAGCTAATTCCATCAAATCTATATCCAACAATTATACAGCAACATATCAAGAAACATAAAAGATTAAATCTTTTATAATTAAACCAATTTAGAACTAATTACATCAAATCTTCATATAACAATTATAAAGTAACATATCAAAAATCAAAAAAAGATTGAATTTTTTTAATTTCTAATCCAACCCATTAAATATCCCTTCTCTTACTAATAAACCAATACTTCTCTAAACTAATTACCATCAAACATCCCTCATATAACCAATCTACTACAACAAGTAACATAATCTATACATCCACAAACACAGCGATTGCGAATTCTCTCTTTTTCTCTAATTTCTAATCCCAACACCCCCTCTTACACCATTAAACCATCACTTCCCATGCCTCTCTAACAAATACAATCTTATCACCATAAACAACACCCACAAATCCCAACAACCTTTATCACCACAAAACAAAAAAAGTGTAAAAAAGTATTCGATTTTTTAGCATAAAATTAATACATTTTAGCATCTTCAGATTGTATTGACTGCTTGTGGTGATGTAAAACTCCTCAAAGAGTGGTTGTATCAGAGTCTAGTTTTTAACTTACCTCACACTTCCTTCAAAAAAACATTATACACTAATCCTAGTTCTTCTGATTTAACGTTAACACAAGAAAATAAAGGGGTGTTTGGCTAAGGCTATATGATAAACAACTTATAGAGCTTATATGTGTCATCATAAGCCCAAACCTGACGTGTTAGAGCTAAGCTTATATGTTTTGGGCTCTATAAGCTTATAAAAAAGGGTTTTTGAATCAGCCAGAAAAAAAGGGCTTTATTAAGTGGGTATTGGCATATAAAAACATGTTGCCTTATAAATATAAAACAAATGTACCCTTAGTTAAAAAGATACTAAATCTAAAACATTAATCATTTCTTTTCAACTAATGTCTCTTATAATCATTAACCACAGATAAACAAAACCAAACATTTTAAAGTTTTCAACTTATAAATATTAAGCTAATTCCAAACACTCAATATAGGCTTCTATAAGTCTTTACGACTATATACAGCTTAGCAAGACCGCTTATATAGACATAAGCCTGAGCCGCAACATCATAATGCATAGCCAAACAACCCCCTAAAAAGAAAAACATAAGATGTTGTGTTCTTGAGTAGCACTTAAAGAGGAAAAGGAAAGGAAATGAGAGTAAAATTAGTATAATTTTGTTGATTTAAAAGTAAAGAGTTTTCTCCCAAAATCTCTACTACTTTTTAAAGCATTTAGTCAATTTTTTTAAAAATAAAATTAAATAAAAAAATTTCTTTTAGGTGAAAAAGTATAAGGCTGCTTGGTGGTGATGTAAACTCTCAAAGAGTGGTTGTATCAGTGTCTGTTTAACTTTACTTACACTTCCTTCAAAAAAAACTTTACTTACACTATTCTTGAGTTAAAGTTAACAAAGAAAATAAGGGGGTGTTTGGCTAAGCGTATATGATGAGTTTATTAGCTTATATGTGTCATATAAGCCCAAACTAAGTGTTTGGCTAAGCTTATATGAGTGGGCTTATAAGCTTATATAAAGGGGTTTTGATAAGCCAAAAAAATGTGGCTTTTTTAAGTGGGTTTGGCTTATATAACATGTTGCATTATAAATTACAAATGTACCCTCAGTTATACTTAATCTAACATTAATATTTTTCAACTAATGTCTCTTATAGTCATTTACCACTTTAAACTAAACCAAACATTTAAAGTTTTCAACTTATTAAATATAAGCTAATCCAAACACTCAATATGGGCTTATAAGCTTACGATATATAAGCCATAAGCCGCTTATATAACATAAGCCTAAGCCCAACTCATAAGCATAGCCAAACACCCCCTAAAAATAAAAACATAAGAGGTTGTGTTCTTGAGTATCACTTGAAGAGGAAAAGGAAAGGAAATGAGAGTAAAATTAGTATAATTTTGTTGATTTTAAAGTAAAGAGTTTTCTCCCAAAATCTCTACTACTTTATAAAGCATTTAGTCAATTTTTTAAAAATAAAATTAAATAAAAAACATTTCTTTTTTTGAAAAGTTTATAATGTATATGTTTTATCAATATTGAGGTTAATGTAACTGAAAATTAAGTGTCTATTTTGTAACAGTCCATTTAAGTGTATTAATGCAGTACATTTGTAACAGTCTATTTAAGTGTATTAATGTAGTTCATTTGTAACGGTCCATCCATTTCAACCCACTATGAAGCACTATTTAAGTGTATTAAGTGTAAATCATAAACCTAAAGAGTATAAAAACCTAACACACTGAATAAAATTACTTCATCATTATTTTTCATCTCTCTATGTTTTATCTCTCTAAAAAGCACAAACACCTCTCACTCTCTCTTTTAAAACCATCAAATCCCGTTGCCACACATATGAAATTTCGCCGCCACCACCATTTAGTTTTGCCGCCACCTTTGCCAACATCATGTGCCGTCACAACGACCGGTTGGCATTGTTTAGGTGGGTTTGGCTGGTGCTTTTAGTATTTGTGGTTTTGATTGTGGTGGTTAGTGATTGAGATCAAATAGAAACTGGTTTTTGGTTTATGTCATGGTGGTTTCGTGGTTTCGTTTTCGGGTCTTAGCCGGATCTTGGTATGTAGTTTTAGCCTTAAACCGTTGTTATGAAAATGTTGTGGCGAAAGGCTTTCTTTGTTTTGTGTTAGATCTAATTCCTTGTAAAACTTTGGACTTAAAGATTGTTTCATATCGTGATGAAAATCATATGTTATGATGGGAGATGAAAGTATATATAATTGCGGCGTGTAAAACGAGTTTTCAAGGTTTGTAAACTTGCTTTTTATATTTTTGTTAGTTTTTGTATTTGTATGCTTTTTGTATTGTTTTGAACTTTTGTTAGTTGATGGGTTATCTCTACTTCTCTACTATCTTATAAAGGATTTAGGACATTCCTAAAATGGAAGTCTTAAAAAAATTAAGAACAAAAAATATTTCGTTAAAAGAAAATTAACAAACTATTAGTCAATATTGTATTATTGTTCATCCCAACTGAAAAATAAAGTGTCTTCATGTACTTCATTTCGTAACAAGCTTATTTTGTAATTGTCCCTTTAAGTGCATTCATGCGACCTATTTGTAACGGTTCATTAAACATCATTTAAGTGTCAATAAGTATCTATTCTAAACTTCTAAACTATATTATAATGCATTTAGGACATCAAGATAAATGGTATGATTTAAAATTAAGACATTTTAACTTGTTTATTAAAGAAAGTTTTAAAAATACATGAATATAACGCATGGCATAGTAACATTAACAACCCATTCTATTCTGAAAATTAAATCTAAAATTATAACGGTCCATTAAAAATAAAGTTGTAAGTTTGTAACAATTCATTCTCTTTAAAAAAACACAAAGAACTATCTCTCTTTCTATTCATATAGCTCCTTCAAACAAAACGAATTTTTATGTATTAAAAACCTCATTTAAACATTAGTAACTGTTATATATTATTAATACAAATCCAACGCAAAACTCAATATAAAAACAGGTTCTCTTTCCTCTCTACAACCTAAAAAACACACCACCACCCTCTTTCAAAAACTAGCGACAAAAAACGTCTGAAATTCAATGCTTTAATAAAGCCTCAATAAAAACAATTGAGCCTCACAAAAAATTTAAATTTTTATATAACCATCACTTAAACAAAAGAACATACATTTCTCATTAACCTCTTTATGGCCTAAAAAATTTCCTCACACAATGCTTATTAGTAATTAGTAATAAATATATATTCAACCCCTCATCAACCTAGCCACCATATAAAGTAAATACACAACCAAATCTTTAAATACGCAAACATATCATATCAACAACGTAGATAATAAAAAACTGATCATCAACATTCTTACTAAAAAGTACAATTAATATATCACATGATACAAAACAATAATGCATAAATCATCTTATCATTTTTTTCCTTTTTAAAACATAATTAAATGAAATTTACAATCAATTAATGATATTTTTAAAATATCCCTCACTCAAAAATAAACTTAATATAACATATGATGCAAAATGATAATTCATAAATAATCTTATCTTTTTTTTCTTCTTTAAAACACCACTAAATGAAATTTACATGACATTAAGCGGGTCATAGAAACCAATCTTTTATGTAGTTAGACTTTCTGACACCGCATTTTTCGACCATGCAATGGACCACTATTTACGACCACAACTTAGCAATATTGACACCATCAAATGGCGCTAAAACCGCTACTCTCTATGTTTAAATGTTACCGTATATAATATTACACGTCCAAAACAACTAGCAATAGTTGTGACCACCGTTTTCGTATCGCCGTTGCTCTGTGATGCACGGGTTGTCTACTATTTTTTTATTAAAATAGTGTGTGGTAAAGTTGTTTCCTAAAGCTATCTATATGCGTAAAGTTAGCATCGTGAGAAACATATAATCGCTTAACAAAAATTTGATTATAAGGTGCCCGTCGCCGTAATGCGCGGGTACCCGCTAAAAAGCTTTTTATAATGTTACTAAATTCATAAGAAAAAACAAGCTAATTTCCAATAATTACCTTTGTTGAACATTGTTTTCTTTTTATAAATGCAATTCATCAAAAAGACATTGCTATTGCCGAAAAATATAATCGCACGGGTACCCGCCGCCGCATTGCGCGGGTACCCGGCTAGTTACTTTGAAGATATATACTATCTTTTATAAATTGTTCTAGTTGCTAAGTCTTGTGCATGTTGTTTGACCATATATCATAGAGGATTCAAGCTTTCGGTTAAAATGACTTGAGCCTTAAAAACGTTTATAAAGATATGTCTTGGTCTCTGATGTGTCATTGTGTGGTGTATATTTTTATGATTCAAGTTTTAAATTTATATTTTGCCGACTTAACCAAAAACAACACTTTAACGGGCAGTGTACCCGGTCGGTGGTAGATTTGTGGTAAGTAGGGTGTCGAACACTTAAGAAACACTTGAAGCGCTTAAATCCTCTCAATTTATTTATAATTTTGGTATCTAATCTAAGTTAATTTCTAATCTAAGTCAAATCCTATGTTAATCGTATGTTAGTCTAATCCAATTCTAACAGTAAAGAATAGGGTTTCAGCCTTGAGAGACGGCACGGGTTTGGTTGGTGACCTACAATCAATTCAAGACGCTTCAAGCCCACATCAAGCAAATTAACAGAAGTATAAAAGAGCGGCTTGAGCCTTATAAAGAAAATGTATTAGCCATCCAATAATCCGATTAGAAGGTGGAGTTTGTTAATCATGCAAATGATTACTTATCTCGAAGAGGCATATCATTCTTAGACTTAGGCGGGACTTCATCCTAAGACCTAGACACATTAATTCCGTCACAATTAAAGCATCCGCATAAAGCATCCTTATTTGCTGATTATAATCTATCTTAGGGATTAAAGCAATGGTGATCTTGTTAAACCCTAGCTCATAGAGACTTTACCCACTTACTGTTTAATGGCAATTTATACTCTAGTAGTCCACTTGTCCAACTATCCAATAGAATCAGAACATTATTTGTTGAATTATCTAGATTCACCTACTAGTCAACATGTTCAATAAACCAAAGGCAGTTTCCGTTAACTAGTTAAGCCAGAAGCGTATCCTTAGCACGGTTTTAGAAGGACAATATTTGTGATCCTATGATTCTAGATGTATAAATCACTATATGGAGAGTTATCCCGGTACCTAGATTACTTGGTCCGTATCACTAGATCCAGTTGAATGATAGGTCGCATACAAAAGCACGTAAACAAGTATATTTGATAAACATAATCAATAAATCAACGATAAATTAAGAAATCGAGATATAAACAAAACCAAACATTCAGATCTTCATAATAATGGATAATACCCGAAGGTATTCGCCTTCAAACATCATAATTAATACAAGAGTAATTGTTTTAGCCAAGGTAAACCAACCGAATTAACGAATGATACCAAAAACTGAACGATTACAAAAGTATAAGAAATTACACGTTGTCCCCTATGGATTGGAATGCGTTGCAAGACCTCTTTTGCTCTTTTTCTCTTCTGAAATTCGACTTTTGTGGTTTAGGTATCGAGAATATGATTTAGCACACTTAAAGCTCGTTTTTGAGTTTTGTATTTATAGGGTCTGGAAGTCGATTCGATACGGCGTATCCAATGGGTTAGATACGGCGTATTGGGGGTTTCTTGGAGTAGGGACCACGCTTGATATCTTCCAGAATATTCACATACTATATTTCCAATACGGCGTATTGGTCTTCTCTGGATACGGCGTATTGAGCTTATTTCCTTCGTGGTCTTTGGTGAGTGCAGGCACAGATACGCCGTATCTTCCTTGATGGATACGGCGTATTGGTAGTCAGAATAGTAATCTTCAAAATATCTTCGTTTAAGCTCCAGAATGCGCGACTTTTGCTAATATTCACCAAGTACTCCATAATTACTGCAATTCTCAAATATGAACGATTAAGTAACAATTCTTTGCAATAATTATACAAAATAGGTTAATTACATGGGATAAATGATGCTATAAAATAGACGTTATTTGATGTCATCAGTCTCTTGTAACTGTTGTGATTTATTTTCCATTGCTCATCAGAAATCAAGGTAGATTCAAGCTTAAAAACTTTGGGTCAAAGATTTAAGCCTTAAAATACCCTGTTAAAATTATCGCTTGTTGCTTGACACAATTTGGTTCAACTAGTTGAAAGTTTTGGGTGATCTATGAACTTTTTTTTGGGTAAAGGGGATTTCCCCAATAATATATATTACACCAAAAAAGACAGTTAAGTACAATGGAATATGGTTGAAGTACCACATTAACCTCAAGCAACCGCTTGAACAACAACCGATGTTACTTGGGGGATCTATGAACTTTGAAGTACACTTGTTGGTGGTTTGTTAAATTAGTATGTTATGTGTAAGTTGTTTAGTAAAACATTTTGTGTTTTATGTACAGAAATTTATATTTAAAAAAGTACACATGAGACATGACTAGACCACACAACACCAATTTTAGTCATTTGTGTTTATTATATACTGTTATTTTTGTAATCCTTTAAGTTTAATCATAAAGAAAAGTAATGCACCCCACCTTTATGGGGAACATCAATCACCTAACTCACTTTATTACTAGCTACTACCTACCTAAATATTTCACCAGGGCAAATGACATGAAAAGGTATCTAACTTAATGGTTATTTTGAATAAAGGTGTCGCATTTTTTTTGGCATAAAAATGTACCCAACTTATTTTTTTGGTCAATTTAAGTATTTTCGTTATATATTTAACGATTATCCGTTAAGTTTAACATTTCAAGTCCACCGTCACTACCACCACCATCAATCATCATCGCCACCACCAAATCACTCCACCTTCAGATTGATAATTAAACAGTTGAATTGCTATACTTAAATTACTATATAATACGTCAATATTTGCAAAGATACTTAGAAATATAAATTCAATTCAAAACCTGAAATTCCGACATCATATCCGAAATTGATTCCTCTACTACTAGCAACCATGCAAGACAATACAAGAAATGATGTGATATAATAAGAACAAATGTTTATTTCAGTTACTAGTTTATTGCACTAATGGTTCAACATAAGTTATTCATGTATGTTTTTTTATAGCAGAGCTTTTGGAGTTGAAATACGAAGGTTGCAGTTTGTAAGTTTACAGGCAGTCACTGAGTCACACTCAAATTTAAAGCTTTAAAACACAAAAGAAAGTTTAACATGCTAATTCTATTACAGTTAGTCAATACCAATCTTATTAAAACAGATTAACATAAAGACAATAAATGAAACGATGGTCAACTTTTATGATTTTTTTTCATTAGATACACCATGTGCATAATATCAGCTGTTTAATTATCAATCTATAGGTGGAGTAACTTAGTGGTCGCGACGAAGATTGGTGGTAGTGGTAGCGGCCACTTCGACTTGAAATGTAAAACTTAACGGATGATCGTTAAGTATTTAACGAAAATACCCAAATTGGCCAAAAAAATATGTTGGGTATCTTTTTATGCCCTATTTCACCATACCTTTTTTTTCTTTTTATTATAATGTTTTTTATCCCAACTCACTTTATGAGGACTCACCTAACTCACTTTATTACGGTACTAGTTACCTACCTAAATAAATATACAGAATACAACACTTAGGTGCAATTTGTTGAACCTTTTTTCTACAAAACAAGTAAAATTAAAACAAATATTTGCTTTCAAATCAACTTTTTTCCAAAAAATTAGCAAGGGAAACTATTTTGTAACCCCCAACAAATATACACTATCATTAGAACACAATTTCAAAATTTCCAACTAAATGCATCTTTATTCTTTGTACTTTTTATTTTTAAAATTTTAGGATGTTTGGGATTCTCACGTGGCATCGAAAATGGCAACGACAACAGCGGTGGCTAGCGACGGTGTTGACTTTTATATGGTAAGTAGTTTGTTAAATAAAAATAATAGTAGAAACCCCTTCCAGCCCAAGTAAACTATCTATTTGGGTTGATCCAACTAGATAGGAGCTTCACTTTGGGTTGACCCAAATAAGCTATCTAAATGAGTGATCCATATGTGTGAAGCTGGAGTAGTATAAAAACCCTAATTCTCATACATTATAAACCTTACTTGTCACTAGTCTAAAAAAGTTTATACTACAGCAGCAGCCAACAGCCATGAATTTCCTAACACTTTTTCTCTCATCTTTTATCTATTTGATGATTTATGGATACTTAAGTAAGTTATTGTTTAATGTTAGGAATTTTATTATGCTAGTTTTTAAGCTAATTATTGGTGTTTTAATGCTTAATTTCATGCTTATATATGATGTTAATGTTAATGCTACATTTAGTGTCTTCTTGCTTTGTATTCGTGTTTTATGCTATATTAAACATTTCTATATGGTTCGGGTGCTGGAATTTCTTGTCATTTTCATATGTATAAGTGTTTGTATGATGGAATTGTATGTTTTTATTTCGTGTTTATGCTAGATTTTAGTGCTGTCATGGTTGATATTATTGCTCTCATCCCTTTTTATGGTAGATTTTAGATTTTAGTGTTATAATGCCAATATTGGAGTTCTCATGCTTTATATTATACATTTGTAGATAGAAATTAGATTAGGGATTAGAGTGTTTGTTTATTTTTCTGCCTTTTTTGTTTGATTAACTTGTGAATTTTGAGAGCTCATTGGAGAACTGTTGGATCTCTTAAACACACACACTTTTCTACTTGAAAAGACAACTTGTTCTCTGTTTTCAGAATTTCATATATAAAGATATAATTAGAAGATATAACTACTCATCAGTTACAAACTTTTACGTATACATAACTGCCTAAAAGGTACATGACTAATTAAAACTACACGAACATTGAAATTATTATTAACATGTTATAGTAAAATATCTAAGCTGGTAAACTGGGCCATTTATCGTTGCTTCTACAGCATGAACCTTTGGTTGTATAACATAATATGCTGATTTTTGTGTTTTGATGTTGGATTTTTAACATGCGCTTTTTATAGTTAAATATGGAAGCTGGCACTCCTTTGGGTTGGGACATCTCATATGTGCTTGTTTGTCTATACTCGACTGTTTGAAGCCAACAAAAAGCATGCTGGTAAATATCTTTCTTTTGTTTTGTTTTTCTTTCTATTTCAGTTGAGCTGCCAAAATACCTATATCTTACCTTGCGACATTCTTCTTTCTAGTTTGCTACTGTTGTCATGGGGACCCTCCTCATATTTGTTGAGGATTTACCTGGCAAGGTACTCGAACAAGCATTCACTATTACTTTTTATTTTCTTAACGGGTGGCCAAATCCGTTAAGAAAATGTTGTTAGTAAAGATATAGGTATTTTGGCAACTCAACTGAAATAGAAAGAAAAACAAAACAACAGAAACATATTTACCAGCACACTTTTTGTTGGCTTCAAATAATCGAGTATAGACAAACAAGCACATATGAGATGTCCCAACCCAAAGGAGTGCCAACTTCCATATTAGACTATAAAAAGCGCATGTTAAAAACGCAGCATCAAAACCTCAAAAATAAAGATAGTATGTTATACCACCAAAGGTTCTTGTTGTAGAGACAAGCAACGATATTTGGCGCCTCAGGGTTGTTTTATCAAGCTTAGATTTATTTTACGACTATTAACTTTTAAATAATAATTTTAATGTTCGCTGTAGTTTTAAGCAGTCCATGTACCTTTTTAAGCAGTTATATATATAGTAAGAAGTTTTGTTAACTGTACGTAGTTTGTATCTTTTTATATCTATATCTTGATATATGAATTCTGAACAGAAAAACAACTTGTGTTTTCATGTAGAAAAGTGTGATGTACTAAGAAGGAGATCTCTAGCGCATGCTCGTGTTAATGAGCTCTTCTTCAAAAATTCGAGAGTGCAGATCTCCAGAAGACATAGAAAAGGGCAAAGAATAAGAACAAACAAAGAGCACTCTTTAAGTCCCTTAGTCCTGATTTCTATTCTACAAAGGCTATAATTATAGAGAGGGAAAATGTTTGCGCTGTAAGTGTACCGAGTTTAAGGGTGCTAGTCACATTCTTCCTCCAAAACATTTTTAGAAGTCGCGCAAGAAGAGTCTGAGGCGACAGTCGATGCGGCAACGCCTCGTGCCACAACACGCCATTGTGTGCTCATTTTTGTGTAATTGTGTTAAAGAATCAAAATGTATATATTTTGCAGAACTGTGTACCTTGTGATGGGCGGTCTTTGGTACTTAGGAGACGAAGGGTGCTTGTTTGGATATTTTTTGACCATTGATTTACTTGGTAGACTTTTGTGTTGGGTAGAGACAAATTTGGCAATGGGATTCGCAAGTAGTTTATATACTCCCAGCGAAATAGCAGTTGCATTAATTTAGATTCGAGAAAAGCCATCACTCACAAACGCAAAATAAAAAGAACTCAGAGTCGATTATTTATGCCTCAACGACACCGCACCCCTCTCCCTCAGCTTCCACGCATCAACATCGCTCACGAAAGCATTGTCTCAGGTAGAACTCACAGATGAGATGTTATTATCAAACCCTAACCAAAGCCGCAAACCCATTAAAATTAGGGGACATTTGTGATTAATGAATAAGAGAACTATCAAAAGTGATTACAGGTTAATTTGTGTGGTCAAATGTGAAAATTAGATTCTTTAGATTTTAGGTTACTTATCTTTGATTGTTCTTCATTTTTTTACGGTTTGTAATTTTATTATTTTTTGGGGTTTTAATTTTACAACACAAATGATTTTGGTGTTGCTGCACAGCTGAAAAGGACGATGTCCAAACATAATACGGTATATCACTCGAGTTATTTACTCTGATGGTTTATCATTAGCTGCTAATTCTTGTTGTATATAATCTATGATTTCATTCAAATCAGACCTTATTCTCTTGTTCTATAGCTTAAACTCTATTTGATGATTGTATGTTTTATTTTATTTTTCTGTGTTTCTGCAATTAATATATTTTCTTATTTCGTGATTTCTTGATCGGCACTTCTATTCACGGTGAGTTTATAGCCTCGCCTTTACTAATTTAAATGTTTTATTAAACCCAGCGAGGGAGATACATGCTTGCTTTGAAAACTTGAACACAAGTTGTTTTTGGTATGCTGGACCCGATTATATGATTATTAACATTGAGTAGCTATTGCCAAAGTCCCTAATATCATGAACTGTTAATCACCTTGTAGGGGTGAACGCTAGTACAATTAATAGATCTATTGAATTGACCACCCTGGGGGCTTGATTCAAATCCTTTTGATCACCTCACCTATCAACGGACAATTTGTATTGAGAATCCTATGTATAAGGTAATAATACCTACTTCGGGGGCAAACAAGAATGCATATGATATGTGTTACTCTAAGGGTTTCGATGTCATGAGCTCAATGTAATAAAAATTGATATATGGCTTATCCGTACAACAAGTCACTCTATGAATTTTGCTTGTGTTTAACTTTTATTTATATAAACTCTATGAATTCACTCAACGTTTCGTTGACTTTTTAGCATGTTTTATCTCTAATAATCAAGGTGAAGACTTGAAGCACACGAGGAGGAGCTTGCGCTATTTTATTTTTTTTAAATTGTTTTAAGTTCCATTCCTCACCAATACATTTAACTATTGTTGTGGTTTTCAAAACTTGTAGTTTGAATTTGGTAACGTTCCTGTTGGACACTACTTTTGCACTCTGAATTTTTTTGATGTAAACTATGTTTTTAAACTGTCTTCTTTTGTGTCGTTCTTTTATTCACTATGATTATGTACTATGAAATTAACACCATTTAGTTTGTTATGCTGCATATTAAATTGGGGCGTAATAGAAACAATAAATAGCGCGTGATAAACACTAATTCCAGCGCATGAAGACTTAGATCTCATTAATATCAGGGCTTGACAATAAATATTATAAGCAGACAACAATAATACTAGGCATGAGAACGCTAATATCGGTATTTTAGAACTAAAATTAGGCATGTCACTTTACTACTTTTAACACTATAAAAAGGCATATTATAAAGCATGAGAACTCCAATATTGGCATTATAACACTAAAATCTAAAATCTAACATAAAAAGGGATGAGAGCAATAATATCAACCATGACAACACTAAAATCTAGCATAAACATCATATAAAAAACATGAAAACTACAATTCTCCAACATTAAAAACACTACAATATACTTATGGATATGATAAGGAAATTGCAGCACCAAACTCCATATGGAGGGTTATAAATCTAGATAAAACACTTAAGTACAGCAAGAAGACACTTAAATGTAGCTCATTAACACCACATATAGAAGCATTGAAGAAAACAGGGGGAAAACCCATAAACACTAATATTAAGCATTAAAACACCAATAATTAGCTTAAAACTATCACAATAAAATTCCTAACATTAAACAATAACTTACTTAAGTGTCTATAAATCATCAAATAGATAAAAGATGAGAGAAAAAGTGTCAGGAAATTCATGGTTGTTGGATGCTGGCGTGTTGAGTAGTAGATACTTTGTTGAGATCTGAGTGACATGTAGGGTTTAAAATAGAGTAAGATCAGAAATTAGAGTTTTTGAGATACATACTCTGTATTTGGGTCAGAAAACTCCTAAGTGAGCTCGCCTCTATGTGTAGTTGGGTCAAAGGCCAAGTAGATAGTTTACTGGGCTTCGAATGGGATTTCTAGTATTTGTTTTTCATGTAACAAAAAAAACTACTTTTATAGATAAAGTCAGAAAAAAAAGTCAACACCGTCGCTAGCCACCGCCGTTGCCGTTGCCATTTCCGATGCCACTTGAGAATCCCAAACATTCTAAAATTTTAAAAATAAGAAGGATAAAGAATAAAGATGCATTTGGTTGAAAATTTAGAAAATGTGTTCTAATAATAGTGTATATTTGTTGGGGGTTACAAAATAGTTCCCCTTGCTAGTAGACTAAAGAATGCAAATTTTCAAACTACAAAAAGAATTTTTTGGAAAAAAATGATTTGAAATCAAATCTTTGTTTTACTTTTACTTGTTTTGTAGAAAAAAGGTTCAACAAATCGCACCTAAAAGTGTTGTGTTCTATATAGTATTTATTTATGTAGGTAACTAGTAATAAAGTGAGTTAGGTGAGTCACCATAAAGTGATTTATGTTCCCCATAAAGGTATGGTACTAAATGTTACGCTACTTTTACTTTATGAATTAAATTAAACATTAACAAAAAAATACAATAGATCATAAACACATATGACTAGAATCGGTGTTGTGTGGTTTGGTCATGTCTCCTATGTACTTCTTTAAATATAAAATCATGTACACAAGACACAAAATGTTTTACTAAACTTACACATAACATACTAATTTAACAAACCACCAAAAACTGTACTTTAAAGTTCATAGATCACCCAAAACTTATTTATTTAGGTAGGTAACTAGTACTATAATAAAGTGAGTTAGGTGAATCCTCATAAATGAGTTGGGATAAATAAATAAAATGTATGGGTGAAATATTTAGGTAGGTAGTAACTGGTAATCAAGTTAGTTAGGTGATTTATGTTCCCCATAAAGGTGGTGTACACTACTTTTCCTTTATGATTAAAATTAAAGGATAACAAAAAGAAACAGTACAACGGCGCCAAAAATTGATTTGTGCTTAATCAAACTAAAATATATATAATATATAATAAAATATAAAATATATATAAAGTCTAAAAAACAACAACAATCAACAAAACCAGGAGCAGTATAGAATTTTCCCGGGTCGTTAATCCCCAACGAGGCTGTGCTGGAAAATCGATACAGTTGGAAGATTGGAGTTTGAAAGAGAGAAATGATTTGAGAGTGTGGAAAGTTAAATTAAACAATAACAAACAAAAACGTTTAAGAAAAACCTAAAAATTATGAAATTAAGCTAGAAAACGAGAGCACGAATCCCGAACAAAGGGGTCAAAAAACCTAATCTTCAAATTAACCTACGGAAGAATTTTTTGCTTCTTAACTAATATAGGGGACAAATAACGAGAATAAAAGTCTAGATGAAACGGAGGTCGTTTGACCCAAAAACAGTCAAGACAAAAACCGCACCGAGCCCAGTTCTTTAAAATTCAAAAAGTTATAAAAATGACCTACCGGAAAATTTGTTTTTTCTACAAACTATATAACGCTATAAGAAAATTTTTCTAAAAAAGAAAATATTTTTTTTGATAATTTTAATGTTGTTATTTTATGTAATGTTTTTTTTAACTCTCTTGTTAGAGTAGAAGACTATATTCAGAAATTGATTGTAAAAGAAATAGCTAGAGCTACTTTTTTAAAATGTCTATAAAAATTTGCCTAAGAAATACCTAGAATAAATTATTTTTACTACCTACGAATAGAATAAAGAAACTAAGAGAAAACTTGGTTGTCAACTAAGCCAAGAATTAAGCTGCTATACAGCTTATGTCTTTAAAAGGTTGAAAAAACCCCTCGCTTCTTGTAGATATACAAAGCCACTTGGGACTTTAATGAAAAAGTCCCAAGGGCGCAGCGGTAAGTGTGGGTTTATAGAAGGGATGTATCGAGGGTAGAGACCCGGTGTTATTTCTACCCTCTACCATCAATACCCCCCTTGATACATGTTGTATTGATTGGACAAGATAGTTTTTATGTTTTTTCGTTCGTATTTTTCACATTTTACAGTTTTTGACTTATAAAACTTTATAACTTTTGTTTCGCATTTTTTCCTGGCCGTTTTACCCATTTTATTAACAGGATAACGTATTTTTCATGTTTTACTGCTTTTGACATATCAAACCTTATATTTTCTGTTCCGTTTTTTTATTTAACAGTTTTATAATACAAACAAAATTATAAAGGGAAAATTCCTAGTCTGATTTCTATCTACAAAGGCATAATATAAAGGGAAAATTCCCTAAAGAGTCCGAGTTTAAGGGTGCTAGTCACCTTCTCTCCTAAAAACATTTTTAAGCCAAAAGAGTCTGGGGCGACTGTACGATGGGGCAACCTCACCACAACACGTCATGTGTCCCTTATTTAATTATTAAAGTACAAAATGTATAATTTGGGCAACTTGTCCTTATGGGCGACTTGTACTTAGGGCGACGAGTCTTTTTGGTCTTTTTGGTCTTTTTGGTCTTTTTACATTGATTTACTTGTACTTTTGTAGACAAATTGGCAATTGATTCAACTAGTTATATCTCCCAAAATTAGCACAGATTTATCAAAAACACACACAAACACAAATAAAAAAACATAGATCATTATTCATCCTCACCACCACCAATACCACTACCACCCCCTCCCCCTCACCCCACACACACAAACATTGACCCCAAGTACACACACAAGATTTATATCAAACCCTAACAAAACAAAACCCCAAAATTAGACGATTGGTCATGAATAAATTATCAAAACGATTAACGTTATTTGTTGGTCAAATAAAATTAGATTATTTATTTTGGTAAGATTTATCTTTTGATTGTTCTCATTTTTTTAGGGTTTTTAATTTTATTATTTTTGGGGGTTTTAATTAACTCTTATGTTTTCCTTATATTAGGATCAAGGAG
>BQNB010015267.1:42629-72492 GCA_026074375.1 Tanacetum coccineum | reverse complement strand
TGTGGGAAGCCGATTTATAATGTAAACAGCGGAGCTAAATGCCTCGGCCCAATATTTTGGCGGAACCCGCCCATTAAATAACATGATAGTTCGATGGTGATCATGTGTAATAGGGTGTTCATTGGTAGTGAGTCTTCTTGTGTTGATGAAGATCCGGCCATGGTGGATTAGAAAGAAGACAAAAAGTTAAGGAGAAGGTGAGGGAGTTTGGGAAGAGAAAAAGAGCGTGGGATGGGAAGAGGTGGAACAGACGAGAGGATTCAATGTCTGATACCATGTATTAAGTTACAATTGATGTTCCCAAAAGGAGGGGAACAACTACATTTATAGAACATTAAGATACAGTAATGATACATCAAGAATATGGAGTTTACAAATATACACCATAAGGTATTATACTATTTTACACTAACAAAATGGCATCAATGTGCATTTAAACTTAGACCACATTTGGATTGAAGCTATGCAGGAAGAGCTACATCATTTTGAAAGATTACAAGTCTGGAAATTGATAGAAAGACCGGTTGGCAGAAATGTAATTGGTGTCAAATGGAGTTGAAATAATAAAACTAATGCAGAGAACATTGTTATTAGAAATAAAGCTCGTCTCGTTGCTAAGGGTTATTGAAGTGGTCAGAATTAGGAACGAACAAAAGCATAACAAGACTTCATGGAAGAGATCTGTTAATACAAATAATGTTTAAAAACGTTATTTATAATTTTCGACCTCTCGATGTTTTGATAATAACAAAATGTAAAAACGTTTACAATAAAAATAAACGTTTATAAATTACTAACCGTAAAATTCTATTTCTAAGATTAATCACTTAAGGTATGGATAAACAAATCATTAAACATGATTAGTGATTAAGAAAATATTTTTCTTAAACCTTACATTTCTACAAAAGTGTTTTTATAAAAATATAAAAATAAAATATTTATTTATAAAAGAAATGTATTATTAAAATAATAAATTTGAAATTGGATTTTTCCCTCCAAAATAGAAGGTTCTAAAACAGATAACACCTTCCTCACAAAAAGACAAAAAGAGGAGCATAGTCTACGACGACCCCCTTATAGGCCTGGCGGCCCCCTAATATATTTGGGACCGCCGGGACCGCTTCCAGCACAACGGCTTTTTTTGTCTCCTATAAATACTGGGCCACCCCATCTGAAAAACAGAACCTCTTGCCACGAATTTTCTCAGATCTACTTTTCTCTCTTCTTTCTTTCTTTCTAAAACACATATCTTAATTACTAACATACTTTGATCTTGTTTCAAGTGATTAATTCTTTCTTCCTCCCTTCTTCTTCTAATCAAGTGCAAGAGAAGAAAAATCGTATTCTTCTGCATACGAATTATTATTAAGTGATCTCCTTCTTCCTCCTCAAGATCAAAACTCTTTATTATATTAACTTTGTGTTGTTATGTAAATTGAATTGTGTAGATCCAATTGTGTAAATTGTGATTTGGATTGTGTGTCAATCCAAGAGTATATATCTTGTGAGTGTGTAAAGACTTAGTGAAGTCTTAGATTGGTTCTGGCTAAGATTAGAACTCGACATCTAGCTTAGTGTCGGAAAAGAAAGTAAGCGACGTGTAAACGGTTTTCTCCGCCTAAAGAGAGCTTGATGACATAGTGAAATCTCGAGTGGAGTACTCGGGGAGTAGAGTAGGAACGAAGAGGTGTTTCGTAGCCGAACCACTATAAATCTTGGTGTCTTGGTTTGATCGTTTCTTTCTTTATCTCTCTATATTGTTTTTGTTTACTTAGTTCATTACATTAGATAGTTTAGTTGTGATTCATATTGTTGATTGATTGACATACAACTCGAATCAAATCATTTTATAAGCAAAGTTTTAAAACGGTCAAATTAACCGATAAACTATTCAACCCCCCTTCTAGTTTCCTACAAACAAGATGCATACATTCAAGATTTTCACTAACAAGGGTATGTGTTTAGACACTCAAACTCATTCTAGAATAGGAACACTATCTTCTTGACACAAAACCTACAAACTTTATACATCAAAACATAAAAATCCAAATTTTCGAACACACAATCAATCAAAACCTAAGAAAATGAAAATCACATTCAAAACTGTTTTAACCGAATGCTATACACACCTAAAGCTACAAAACCCCTCAACTAATTTGGAGTTTTAACCATGTTGATTTTCAAGAACCCTAATTTGATAATTAGGGATTTCAAGATCAAGAGTGGATGAAAAACCAATTCCTTTGAGACATAGGTAGATTAGGTGATAGAAAACATTTTTCATGTTGTACCTTAGTGATGAAAACGGCTAGCAATGGTGATTAAGGAGATGACTATTCAAAAATGGTTGTAAGAGAGGGAAAATAATTCTGAGTGAGTGAGTGTGTGTAAAGGAACGGGGTGGGGTGGGGTGATATAAACTAATTAATTTTTTGTCACATTCACCCCCTCAAGTTTTATACATATTTTATTTTGTAAATATAAGTTGTATTATGCATTTTAAGTTTTAACCATTGGCACACTTAGTCCCTAATGTTTTAACTAGCATACTTAACCACTTAAATTCACACATTTACTCCCTAAAGGCATAAACACATAACATATAAGGCACACATAAGCTAAACTTAATTAACTTTTCTTAAAAATGATATTTTGTTATTGTTTAGAAACCTTTTTCCTTTAATCACATTTTTATTATAAAGAAGATATTTGACATTTTCTCCCCCTCAAACAATGACCCATTTTCTATTTAAAGAGCTGTAGTCATTGTTTGAGAAGTCAAATGTCTTTGAAAAGCATTTTCTGATGACTTAATGTTTTATTTTTGAAAATCAAACACCGTGAAATGAGAGAGATGTTGATGTGTTGTAGTGTAGGGTTGTTTTTTAATTTTTTCAAGTTTTAAATTTATTTTATGTCGACTATACCTAAAAACAACACTTTAACGGGCAGTGTACCCGGTCGGTGGTAGTTTCGTTGGTAAGTAGGGTGTCGATCACTAAGAGTGGAAGTTAACTCTTAATTCTACTGATATTTTATTTACCTAAGTTTAGTACTAATCTAACCTAATTATTCTAATTAGATATAATTAAACCTAACCTAACACAAAGAGGAGGGGTTTTAGCCTGAGAGACTGGCACGAGTTTAATTCTAATTATCCTAAGGTGATGACAAATAACGCACACAAGTGATTAATAAAAGATTGAGAAGCAGTCAAACGTGAGAAAAACGTATTAGCCAGTTTAATATAATAATATGCCTTGATTGTCTAGTCGTGCAATGATTGTATTAATTCGTTGGTGGTATATCATTCCAAAGTTAGGTGGATCTTCTCCCTATACTCGAGGTTTTTCGCTAGTTAATCCTGTCACAATTAACCTAAACCCGCATAAAGCTCACACCGTTGATTATAATTTATCTAAGAAACTATATTTATATGTTTCTATCCCGAACTCTTAGCCTACGTCCAAACAACACCGAAGTTGCAGCGCATTAAATATATAGGACTAGATCTAGTTGAATGATAGAAAAAAAATAATTAAGTACACAAATGGTACGAAGAGATAAACATAATCAACATACAACGAATAAAGAAAAACGATATAAAGACAAATCAAAACATTATATTATCATGAACATGGCTAATACCTAAAGGTATTAGCCGATAGTCATTATAACAATACACAAAATCATAGATGAACGATTAAACATAAAGCTAATCGAACGCGTATAGTGGAGTGTAAAAATTACAAGAGTTTTCCCATGGCTCGAACCGCTTCGCAAAACTTTTTATTCTTTCTTTTTCTCTCGTCGCATCTTGTTTCTTTTTCTTTTGTATATTGTTCGTCCGAATGGTATCCACCCCTTTTTTCCTAGTACAAATTGACTATTTATATAATAAGGGATGTAAACCCTTTTTTCCACTTTTCTTGGCGTCCAAACAAAGGCCCATTGTGGCTTCCTCTCCTTTTTTTCTGTTTACTCCACGACAAAACCACAATGTTCAACACATTTTTCTTCCCTTTTTGTCTTTCATTTGTTCACACGTCCAAACAAAGCCCATGCGGCCATGCGTGGCTTCTTTTATTTGCATTCATATGTTGCTCGACCAACTCAATTCAGCCCAACAAGAAGTTTTGGTTTGTAACTAAGGTGTTGGTTGTTTATTAAGAGGCTCTGAATATGAATCTGACTCGTACATCTGAATCTGAATCTGAGGCGTAAATGCCTGAATCTGAATGCAATAATATTGTTTATTTTTTGTGAAAAAAAGTGTCTGAATGAGATTAATATATAACAGTTTCATTCTTATGATACATAAACGATTATACATATTAAATAGAACAATTGAGTCATCGAACTAACACGACCTAACAACATAAATAAGTTGTGTTAAAACAAAACATTCAAGGATATTATGTCGTACTTTAATCTCGTAAATTAATCATATATTGTTGGTATGTTATATTCTCATGTTGTTAAATATCTTTGCCATTATCACTATCAATTAATTTACGATGATAAATAGAACAATTAAGTCATCGAACTAATACGACCTAGCAAAATATATTTTAATTGTCATGTAATAATTAAAATATAATTAAAATATTTTTGAAAAAAAGAAATCAAGTTAATACTCAAAATATGCATGCTATTATTTGATTGAAAAAAATTAGTTATATATTATTTTAGTTGAAATATTCTTATGTTAAGTTTGAGCATTTTTTATCATCATCATATTATCATATTTAATATTTTTTATTTTCAAAAAAAAAACAACGTAATTCTCTCTAAAGGGTATTATCAATACGAATGGAAAAGACGAGAAAACATATATAATATAAAACAAAAAAATGAAACAAAGAAAAAAAATAAAGTAAAAAAAAGCTAAATGAAAGAAAGAAAATAAAAGGAAGAAAAGAGAAAACACATTAAGAGGTAGTAAGACATCCTCTCCCCATCTTGTTGGGTAAGAGGTTTCAGCCTCTAACCGCATCTGAATGAAAATAAAAAAACAAACGCACTTAATGACCAAAATGTCTGACCGCGTCTGGACGAGACAGATTAAGAGGCAACTTTTAAAAAACAAACACCGCCTAAGTCTAAGCAATAATGGGCTTGTCAAATTCGATCCAAAGGCCTAAGATGAGTTTGTTGTATGAACTGGTTTTCCATCAGATGTTACCACGAGTTGGGTTAATATTTTTGAGCATATTATTATTCAAAGGTAAAGATCTCATTGCTTTTTTTTCATGGCCTTTTGAATCACCTAAAACGGAGCTCGGACGAAGAAGTTATGGCCAAAACATTGTGACGTATTCAAATCTTTCACTCTTCGATATTTTATTTTAATTCATCGTTTAGGCTCCAAAATATGTGGCTTTTCACTAACTTTCACCATATGCTCGATATTTACTGCAAGTAATAAATATAATCAATTAAGTATTATTTTTTATACAAAAGATGTAAAATGAGCAATAAAGACGGGATAAATAATGCTATAAAATAGACGTTATTTGATGTCATCAAATATCCTCTCACTTGAATCCTATTTGTTCTTAAGTAGCCTTTAGAAGTTTATAAAAATGGATCCTTAAGGATATTTTACGTTAAAGCACTTATTTGATCTTTTACAAGTACACAACCAAACACCTTACGAAATAGGAAGATGAAAACACTCAAATCACTCAACTAATCTATGTGGTAACATGTAACTAATTCGCTCAATTGCTCGGTCGTAACGAGTATTCTATCATAAGTTTGGCAAGGATACACATCTCCACCACTAAAGCCAAGGGGTAACAAGTTTATAAAGATAATTATGGGTTTTTGTATGGAAAGGCATACAGTTTGATCATTCTACAATCTTTCATCGGAAGTACCACTCCAACAAGGCAGCTAAAGCACACATACACACCTAGAACGCCGGGATAAACATGTGTGATCGATCGCATCCCCATTCGAATGTAACCAACTGTTAGGATGAAGAATGATATAGGGTAGGAATCTTCTAACTTCTACCAAAAGTCGTAAACCAACGAGGTACAAAGCATGCATACATGGCCGTAACGACGAAATAGACATGCATGTTCGTATGAATCCTCATTCGCGTAAAACCAGTGGCTAATCATCAGGTGAGAGGGAAGCAAATTGTTGTTAAATAAAAAATCAAGAAACAAATAGATTAAAGCCTAAAGTACAAGTTGCTAGACACTTATTTCCCGACCGTTACCATAATAAAGACACAATTATTTACAACGTCTTAATCATCGATCAAAAACAACAACCTAAGTTGGCGTTCCCGTAACGGTCAACTTCTCAATCATCCCAAAACTTTACATACTCTACAAGGTAAGTGGCGATATCTTCCACTTTATACAATACTCTACATCGTTGATTTTTTAGACGTATCAACAAATAATTGATCCTTCGTGTAATTCCTTTGGTAATTGCGAAACGATTATCTTCAAACTTTCTTTTTCTTTTTTGTTGCAATTTTTCTCATTTTTTCGATTTTTTTTCATATATACCAAATCTCGGTGTAGTTTCACCATCTTCACGATCATAATAATTCTGGATAATTCCTTCGGCAATTCTTTGTTCTTCGGATTCACCATTAATTGTGACAGTAGTAAAATCACATGAGCTTTGACTACTAATATACATTCTCATTTGCAATGTGCAAATTTCCAACCGCACCAAAGATAGAAAATGACACAAGACTCGAGAAATACAAACTTTACACTTTAAGCAACTAGCAACTGTAAATTAAACTTTAATAATCTAACAGGGTAGGTTAATGTGTAAGGGTGTAACGAAACAAATAGTTGGTGTAATTCCTAAAGGAATGGCTCTACGGATTGTTCTAGTGGATCATCACTCTAAAGGTGAGAGTGGAAAGGGGTTTAAACTGGAGGTTAACTAACCGGTGTAGTTAGTTAATAAACAACATGTAAAGGCGATTTGGGTGTAATCCTAAAATTTATCAATTTAAACAAGTTACTCCACTTAAATCCATAGTACTCATTATTATGGTCTCGAATAGATATACCAAGCCAAGTTCTAAAGTCTACAACATCACCGGCACACTCATATTTTGTGGAATTTCGGTAAACATTTGGAAACGGAAAGGCTAAATCCTCACAATATCTATCAAGGGTTATTGTGTGCGGGTTATGTAACATGTAATTTCACAAAAGTATGCTTGAAAAAAATTTAAATTTGAGCATAATTTAAGCCTTTTATTGTGAAAAATTAGGACAAGTAAACTTTCTAATTCCATCCCTCCACGTGAATTATACAACGTCCTCGTTGTATATGTAAAACATTAAATACGGGAATTTAAAAAGAATTAGAATGATAAACTCCCATGATTTTTGCTCAATAGATTCTCCAAGTTGTGTTTATGAGCAAGATTGTGTGTTGAACAGCCACCTTGAAGTTTTCAAGACTCCAACACTTCAGGATTTCCAGATTTGTATTCCACCAACTTTGTCGATTTTTCATTCTCGAGGTCCTGTGTATATTCTTAGAAAACAAATGCAATTCTATCTCCGTGTATTCGTTTGGTTAGACTCGAAATAAATACCTAAAAACTGTAGAGAATGATCACGCTCAATGGATTGATTACCAAATCTCACATATCCCACATAAACACATATAAACACGTATAAACACAAATAACACATAACTCATACATTGCAACAGATACATAAGTCAACACTAATAGTTTGACTAACCTGCTCAAGTCTACAAGGTCAACTTCCCAATCATCCTAAAACTTTGCATACTCTACAAGGTAAGTGGCGATATCTTTCCACTTTGTACAATACTCTACATCGTTGATTTTTTTGATGCATCAACGAATAATCGATCCTTCGTGTAATTTCTTCGGTAATTGCAAAACGATTATCTTCAAACTTTCTTCTCTTTCTCTTTTTTTTGCATTTTTCACATTTTTCGATTTTTTTGCAGTCTAACTATATACGAAACTCGGAGTAGTTTCACCATCTTCACGATCATAATAATTCTGGATAATTCCTTCGATAATTCCTTCGATAATTCCTTCATTCTTCGGATTCACCATTAATTGTGATAGTAGTAAAATCACATGAGTTTTGACTACTAATATACATTCCCATTTGCAATGTGCCAATTTCCAACCGCACCAAAGATCCAAAATGACACAAGACTCGGGAAATATAAACTTTACACTTTAAGCAACTAGCAACTGTAAATTAAACTGAATCTAACAGGGTAGGTTAAGGTGTAAGGGTGTAACGAAACAAGTAGTTGGTCTAATTCCTAAAGGATTGGCTCTACGGGTTTTTCTAGTGGATCTCCACTCTAAAGGTGAAAGTGGAAAAAGGGTTTAAACTGGAGGTTAACTAACAGGTGTAGTTAGTTAATAAACAACATGTAAAGGCATTTTGGGTGTAATCCTAAAATTTACCAATTTAAACAAGTTACTCCAATTAAATCCATAATACTCATTATTGTGGTCTCGAATAGATATACCAAGCCAATTTTTAAAGTCCACTACATCACCGGCACACTCATATTTTATGAAATTTAGGTAAACATTTGGAAACGAAAATGCTAAATCCTCACAATATCTAACAAGGGTTATTGTGTGCGGGTTATGTAACATGTAATTTGCACAAAAGTATGCTTGATTTTTTTTAAATTTGAGCATAATTTAAGCATTTTAGTGTGAAAAATAGGACAAGTAAACATTCTAATTCCATCCCCTCACTTGAATTATACAACGTCCTCGTTGTATATGTAAAACATTAAATACGGGAATTTAAAAAGAATTAGAATGAGAAACTCCCCTGATATTTGCTCGGTAGATTCTCCAAGTTGCGTTTATGAGCAAGATTGTGTGTTGAACAGCCGCCTTGAAGTTTCAAGACTCCAACACTTTAAGATCTCCAGATTTGTAAATTCTCCACCAATATTCGTTGATATTTCTTTCACGAGGTCCTGTATAAATTCTCAGAAAACAAATGCAATTCCACGCGTTTGGTTAGACTCGAAATAAATACCTAAAACTATACAGGAAGTCGATACGCCGTATCCATTCCCCAGGATACGCCGTATTGATACCTGTATACGCTGTATTCATTTAATGAATACGTCGTATAGACTGTGCTGAAAATAAAGACTGGATAACGTCCAGATAGTCAATACGCCGTATCCATGGGGTTTGGATACGCCGTATAGACAGTCTGGGAAGACAGACTCGATACAAAATTGAAAATTACATTCCGGGTTGTCTCCCGGCAAGCACTTTTGTTTTTGTGAGAGTCTTTAAGTTAGACTCCCTTCAGCTTCTCGTTGCGTCATTCTCCAACTCTATAACCTCATCATCCTCCTTGTCAATGTCACCTCCGTAATATTTCTTCAATCGTTGCCCATTGACTTTGAAGCTAAACCCGTCCCTGTCAGTGATTTCTATAGCCCCATGTGGATACACCGTTTTAACAATGTTTGGACCGCTCCATTTCGATTTAAGTTTTCCAGGGTACATCTTCAAACGAGAATTATAAAGTAGCACCTTGTCGCCTACCTTAAAATCTTTATCACCACGAAGTCTAGAATCATGCCATTTCTTGGTCCGTTCTTTGTAAATTCTAGTATTCTCATAAGCACCATCTCTCAATTCGGCTAACTCATTAAGCTGCATAAGACGACTTTTGCTAGCAAGCATTAAATCCATATTACATTGTTTTAATGTCCAATGTGCCTTATGCTCGATCTCTAAAGGTAAATGACATGCTTTCCCATAAACTAATCTAAAAGGTGTACACCCAGTCGGTGTTTTGTAGGCCGTCCTAAACGCCCATAATGCATCGTTAAGTTTTTTCGACCAATCTTTAGGATTGTACCCTACTGATCTCTCTAGGATGCGCTTAATAGCCCTATTAGTAATTTTAGTTTGTCAATTAGACTGAGGGTGATATGCCGTGGATAATTTGTGAGTCACACGATATCTTTGTAAAGCCTTTTCAAGCTGGGAATTACAAAATGTGTCCCTCTATCACTTATCAAAGCTTTAGGAACTCCAAACCTAGCAAATAAACTTCTTAAAAACTTAATCACAACACGCACATCATTCGTAGGTAATGCTTGAGCTTTGACCCATTTGGATACATAATCGACAACTACTAATATGTATTTATTACCTCTAGAATGGGGAAATGGTCCTATAAAATCTATTCCCCAAACATCAAAGACTTCACATACCTGGATGTTATTTTGAGGCATTTTGTTCCATGAAGATATATTTCCTAATCTTTGACATGCATCACATCGTCTTACGTACTCATTAGCATCCTTGAAGACACTAGGACAATAAAATCCGGCCTCATAAACCTTCTTTGCGGTAACATTAGCACTATGATGCCCACCAGTTGGTCCTAAATGACAATGCGCCAGAATTTCAAGGGTTTCACTTCCAGCCACACATCTTTTCATTATATTATCCGCGCACAGTTTAAATGCATAAGGTTCCTCCCAGAAGTAAGTCTTGACTTGCGAGAAAAATCTCTTTCTTTTTTCAATGGTCCAATTTAGTGAAACGACCTTTCCAACAATATAATTAACGAAATCGGCATACCATGGCTCATCGTCCTTAAACTTGGATTTTAGCACCATTAAATGATCGTCAGAGAATTTATTAGCATTTTCCCTCTCAGTTAACACCTCCATATGCAGATTCTCAAACCTAGATAAGTGATATGTGGCCAAGTCTTCTGCTTCCTTAAGTTTCTCTAGTACGTGCAAAAGTGATGATTTCTCCTCCTCGGATATCTTTTCTAGTTCAGGTTTCTTTTCAGAATATGGCGTATTCACTGGGTCGATACGCCGTATTGACGTTGGGTCTTTCTCTTTTGAGGTTAGTTCGTTAAGTGTAGGATCTCGTAATCACTTCATAACACGAATCAATCACGGATCAAGAACTAGAAATGAGAAAGAGAGGTGAGTTGTTCTAGAGAGAGAAAGAAGAGAGAGAGATGAGAGAATATGGAAAATGATATTATTATTAGAAAATGAACAACTTACTCTTTTCTAAATAGAAAAGAGTTTATATACCCCGTCACGACAAATGACGTGCGGGATATTTAACTAGGACCCGGGCTCGGGTTTTACTTGCGATTAAACCCGAAACATATACAAGATTAGATTAACTATCGAGCCTGATTCCTGATATTATACTATTACAACATTAACTAATTAAATGTTGCCATTAGTTCAGAATCATGGATCAACCTTATGGATAGGTTACAGAACTTATCAGACAGTTGGAGATCCAAAGAGAAGTGATTAACCAGGAAGATATGAACCTAAAGCTCTTGAGAAGTCTTCCATCTGAATAGAAGACTCATGCTTTAATTTGGAGGAACAATGTGGAAACTAAAACCATCAGCTTGGATGACTTGTATAATAACTTAAAGATATATGAACCTGAACTTACATGATTAATCATGCAAAAAGTCAAAAATTCACAGAAATGTAGCCTTTTGTCTCCCATCAGCTTAACATCACCAAACATCACTAACAACGCTCAAACATCACTAACAAGAGATAATACTGCTCATGGAGTTTGTACTACTCATACTCAAGGTAATGGTGTTAATTCTACATCTATAGATATTCTTTGTGATGCTGTGATATGTACTTTCCTTGCAAGTCAACCCAACTCTCCTCAACTTTCTTAAGAAGATCTGGAACAACTTCATCCTGATGATCTAGAAGAAATGGATCTTCAATGGGAGATGGCCATGCTAACAATCAGAGCAAGAAGGTTTATCAAGAGAACAAGGAAAAAGCTAGACAAAAATGGTCAAAGAGTTGGTTTTGACAAGTCAAAAGTAGAATGTTACAATTGTCATAAACATGGACACTTTGCAAGAGAATGTAGGTTTCCAAGAAATCAGAAGAACAAAGGAAGAGAGAATAATACAAGAACTATTACAGTGGAGACTCCTACTCAGAATGCATTGATATCTCAAGATAGAATTGGAGGATATGATTAGAGCTACCAAGCTGAAGAAGAGCAACCTACAAACCATGCATTGATGGCATTTATATCTTCAGGAAGTTCTTCTAGTTTAGATTTTGAGGTAGATTTCTTGTTCTAAAAATGTGTAAAAAGTTATGGCTATCTTAAAGAACAATATGATAGTTGTATCTTTTGGATACAAAAAGTCTCAATTTATATTTAGTATGCTTATAAAGCGGTTTAGAATCAGTAGTAAGCTCTAGACTAGCTCACTAGTAAAAAAATGTATGAGCTGTTTTTGAAGAAGGAGCATAACATGTTTTAAAACTTGAAGTTTGATTAGAGATAATGCCTTTTAAATGAATATAAAATGAATTTGGGAAAATAAAGCAGAAAAAGATAGAGATCAGTTAAAACAAATATTAGAGAAGTTTCAAAATTTATCCAAGTCTTTAAATAACATACTAGAAAATCAAGTAATTGAAAAGTTTAAAATAGGACTAGGATATGATGCAGCTACTGCAGCTTTTCCTGCAATAGAAAGTTTTGTGAATTTAACTGATAAGTCTGGATCAGATAAGGGATATCAATCAGTTCCTCCACCTATGTTAGGGAATTTCATACCTCGCAAACCTGATCTAACATTCATAGATGAAATAGTTGAAAGTGAAAATTTAGATGTTACTACTGTTGTTATACCTTGTAATGATAAGACAGTTGAAAATAAGGGTGTTTCCAACACAGTTGAATCTAATGCTGTTAGGATGAACAACACTAGTGCTCCAATCATTGAGGATTGGAACTCTGATGATGAAAGTGAGATAGATTATACTGTTAGACCTAGCACTAAAAAGATAAAATCTGTTAAGACTGTTAAGGAAACAAATGCTCCTAAACCAAACAAACAACATCCTAGAGGGAACCAAAGAAATTGGAACAATCTTATGTCCCAAAGACTAGGAAGTGATTTTAAAATGACTAATAAAGCTTGTTATATTTGTGGTAGTTTTGAGCATCTACATTATGTGTGTGATAAAAAGGTTGTAAGGCCAGTGTAGAACAACTTAAAAAGGGTGAATCACAAGAACTTTACTAATAAAATGACTCACCCACACCCTAAAAGAAGCTTTGTTCTACAAGCAGTTTTAACTAGGTTAGAGAAACTTAGTACTGCTGGTGTAGCAGTTAATACTGTTAGACCTGTTAATACTGCTAACACAATAGCAATTAATACTGTCAGATCAGTTAATACTGATGTCTCAAAACTAATTGTGAACCATCCTAGAACAAAAACAAATGCTTTCAAAAGAGGATATTCACAAAGTTTAAGGCCTTTTAACAGACATTTTATAAACAAGAATAGTATTATCAACACAAATGTTAATACTGCCAGGGTAAAACATACTACTGCTAGGGATAGAGTAGTAGTAAGTGAAAATAATGGAAAAAAGGCTAATGTTATTAAGGCCTCAGCATGCTGGGTTTGGAAAGCCAAAAACTAGAGTGCATCAACTACATTCAAGAAATATTCTTACATTGATGCACTAGGCAGATCCAAGTCAATAATGGCTTGGATCCCCAAAAGAGTCTAATTCTCTTATTTTATGTGCAGGGCAACCCACAACAGAAGGAGTACAAAAAGGCAGTTATTGACAGTGGTTGTTCCAGACACATGGCAGGAAACAAGTGCTATCTTGATGAATATGAAGATTATGATGGTGGATTTGTTTCCTTTGGTGATGGTAAAGGAAGAATTTCTAGAAATGGTAAAATCAAAACAGGATCACTGGATTTTGATGATGTGTACTTTTGTAAGAAGCTTAAGTATAATCTGTTTAGTGTGTCACAAATCTATGATAAAAAGAATAATGTTCTTTTTACTGACACTGAGTGTCTTGTCTTATCTTCTGACTTTAAGCTACTTGATGAAAGTCAAGTATTGCTAAGAGTTCCAAGAAAGGACAACATTTACAGTGTTGACCTAAAGAGTGTTGTTCCCACTGGAGGTTTAACTTGTCTCATTGCTAAGGCCACAATTGATGAATCCAATACATGGCCCAGGAGGCTTAGGCACATTAATTTTAAAACAATGAATAAACTTGTGAAGGGAAACCTTGTAAAAGGTTTACCTTCAAAGATTTTTGAAAATGATCATTCTTGTGTTGCCTGTTAGAAAGGAAAGCAACACAAAGCCTCCTATAAGACCAAGCTTGTGAACTCAATCAGCAAACCCTTACATATGCTTTATATGGACTTATTTGGTCCTACAAATGTTAAGAGTTTAATGAAAAAGTCTTATTGCCTAGTTGTCACTGATGACTTTAGTAGATTTTCTTGGGTATTCTTTTTTGCCACTAAGGATGAGACTAGTGGGATTCTAAAGACTTTCATAACAGAAATAGAAATCAACTAGATCAGTAAAGTAAAAGTTATCAGGACGTGACATGGAATTGAGTTTATGGATAGTTTAATGAACCCAGTTTTGTGAAATGAAGGGGATTAAGAGGGAAATTCAGTGTGGCTAGGACTCCTCAGCAGCATGGTGTAGCTGAGAGGAAGAATAGAACACTAATAGAGGTTACAAGAACTATGTTAGTAGAATCTAAGTTACCAACCACCTTTTGGGCTGAAATAGTTAATACTGCTTGCTATGTGCTAAATAGGGTCTTAGTCATTAAGCCTCATAACAAGACACCTTATGAACTTATTCGTGGAAGACCTCTACTGATAGATTTCATGAAACCTTTTGGGTGTCCTGTTACATCTTAAAATACCAGGGATCATCTAGGCAAGTTGATGTAAGCTCGATGAGGGATATTTTTTGGCGTATTTTGTGGTTGTTATGCGATGAGAGTATTTAACAAGAGGACCAAGATAGTTGAAGAGACCTTAAACATTAGATTTCTTGAAAATACACCTAATGTGAAAGGAAATGGACAGACAAAACAAAATGAGTTTTTTGATGTTGATTCCTTGACAATTATCTATGAACTATGTGCCAGTTGCTACAGGGAACAAAACTAATAGTATTGCAGGAAACCAAAGATAACATTGTTGCAGGTCAAGCTCAAAAGGAAAAAGAACCTGAACAAGAGTACATCCTAATACCTTTATGCACAACTGATCCTTTAATTTCTCAAGGTCCTAAGGATTATGAAGGGGATGCTGGAATGAAGCTACAGAGTAATGAAAATGAAGATTAGAAAAAGTGGGAAGCTATTGATCAAGAGCAAGAAGTGAGGTCAGAGGTCAAATAAAAAAGAAATACATACTGAACACACTAACAGTTCTATGGATTAATACTGTTAGTACACCTGTTAGTACTGCTGGACCATCATTTGATACTACTGTTCCATCAACACCAGTTAATACTGCTGGACCTTCTGTTAGTACTGCTATTGAATTGACAGCATCGCAACACACGTTTGATGTAAAGTTTTTCTTCATTTCTAAAATGCATTTACCCGTATCCACCTGCCCAATATATCTTTCAAATGATAATACTGGAATCTTTGGCATGCTTATGATGATGAAGATTTTGGACGAGAGGTTGATCATGAACAATTGTAAATTTCATCTTATTCAGTTCCTGATACTTCTTTCACCAAATTTCATAAAGATCATCCTGAAGATCAAGTGATTGGAAGTTTAAAGACTTGTACAGACAAGACACATGACCAAGATAAATGAAGAACATGGTTTGATTTCCTCAGTTCACAAGCTTAGGAGAACAAATCACAAAGATTTTCAAAATTGTCTGATTTCCTGTTTCTTATCTCAAATGGAACCCAAGAAACTAATTCAAGCCTTAAAAGATCTAAGCTGGGTGGAAGCAATGCAGGATGAGCTTCTACAATTTAAACTTCTAAAAGTTTAGACCTTAGTTGATTTACCTAGAGACAAATGGGCAATTGGTACTAAATGGGTGTTTAGAAACAAGAAGGAGAAAGTGGCATAGTGGTAAAGAACAAAGCCAGACTGGTTGCTCAGGGTCATACTCAAAAGGAAGGTATAGATTATGATGAAGTCTTTTACACCAGTTTGAAGGAGTTGAAGATAAGTTTATTTCTAGCTTTTGCTTCCTTCCAAGGATTTGTGTTTTACCAAATGGATGTAAAGAAGTACCTTTTCTATATGGAAGTGACAGAAATGGGAGGTGTAGTCTGTTCAACCTCCTAGTTTTGAAGATCCATACTTTCCAGATAAAGTCTACAAGGTAGAAAAGGCTCTCTATGGACTACATCAGGCCCTAAGAGTGGTATGAGGACATTATCAACTTACTTGCTGGACAATGGTTTTCACAATGGGTCAAATTGATAAACTTTGTTTTTAAAAGGCTAAAGATGATATCCTGCTAGTACAGGTTTATGTTGATGATATCATCTTTTAGATAAACCAAGTAAGAAAATGAGTACTGAATTTGAAAAGCTGATGCATGATAAGTTTCAAATGAGTTCTATGGGAGATCTTTCTTTCTTTTTGGGACTTCAGGTTAAACAGAAGAGTGATGGGATCTTTATTAGCGAAGATAATATGTGGCTGAGATTTTGAAAAAGTTTGAAAGTTACTACTGCTGGTGAAGGAGTTACTGCTACCAAGATTGATGAAATTACTACTACCAGTGCTCCAACAACAACTATTGATGAAATAACTTTGGCTCAAACTCTTATTGAAATCAAAGCAGCTAAACCTAAAGTTGTTACTACTGCTGCTACAACAACAACAACTACAAGACCCAAGGCTAGAGGGGTTGTAGTTCAAGAGCCAAGTGAATTCAGAACAACAACATCATCTCCACAAGCATCACAACCTTCAAAGACTAAAGACAAAGGCAAAGCAATAATGATTGAGCCTGAAGTACCTTTGAAAAAGAAAGATCAAGTTGCTCTTGATGAAGAAATGGCAAGAAATCTTGAAGCTCAGTTGCAAGCTGAACTTATAGAAGAAGAGAGGCTTGCAAGGAAAAAGGAAGAAGAAGCCAACATAGCTTTGATTGAATCATGGGAAAATACACAAGCTATGATGGAGGCTGATAGATTGCTGGCTGAGAGACTCCAAACAAGAGAGCAAGAGGAGTTGACAGATGAGGAGAAGGCAAAACTATTTATGGAATTCATGGAGAAGAGAAGAAAACATTTTGCTGCATTAAGAGCACAAGAAAAGAGAAAAAGACCTCCTACCAAGACACAAAAGAGAAATCAAATGTCTATCTATCTTAAGCATATGGGTGGATATAAACACAATCAGCTAAAGGGCAGAAGCTATGATGAAATCCAAAAGCTGTTTGACAAGGAAATGAAGAGAGTAAATTCTTTTGTGGCTATGAATTCAGAAGCTCAAGAAATCAGTGGAAAGAAGGATGAAAGCAGTTCTAAAAAGGCAGAAATTGCACAAGATAGTAGTACTAAGAGAGCAGGGGATAAACTGGAATCTGATAAGTCTAAGAAGCAAAAGACTGATGAGAATGAAGAAGTTGAAGTAGATAATGAAGCTGAGCTGAAAATGCATATGGTGATAGTCAAAGATGATGATATAGCAATTGATGCTATACCACTTGCTACCAAACCTCCAATGATTGTTGAATACAAGCTCATTAAAGAAGGAATAATTAGACATTATCAATTGATAAGAGCTGATGGAAGTTCTAAGAGATATTATTTTATGATTAGGATACTTTAGGGTATTGACAGAGAAGACTTGCAGACTCTTTGGAAGTTGGTCAAAACAAAGCATGGTGATATAAGGCCTGAAGCTGAACATGAAAGAGTGTTGTGGGGTGATTTAAAAGTCATGTTTAAACCAGACATAAAAAGTGATGTATAGAGAAATCTTTAAGGATACAAAGTGACTATTTGGAAGTTGTTTGATTCCTGTGGAGTGCACTTTGTAAGGTTTGGAAATGTACATATCTTTATTAGTTGAAAAGAAGATATCCCCTCACACCAATTACAATCACAAATAAGCTTAACAAGAAACTTCAGCTGATCATATGGAATGAGATGTGCTATCAACTGTTCAAGCTTATGGTAAAACAGCAAAGTGGTCAATAAAAGGTTTGAATGTATCCTCCTGAGTATGATGAAGACTTTTAATGAAGAAACTTGAAGATTCAGAAGTTGAACATCAAGTTTAGGGAAGGATTGTTAGGGCTTAAAAGACTTCAAGGATTCTTACTACTGCTCAGGTACATAATGGAAATTATGCTAAGTAGTTAGTACTGGTAGTATAAAGTTACCACTGCTAGTTACTACTGTCAGTTGAAGTTAAGACTGCTTAGAGTTGAAGACTGAAAGTATGCTAAGTGGTTAATACTGTTAGTACAAAAGTTACTACTGCTAGTGTAACTTAGTATTGTTAGTATAACTTAGTGCTGCTAGAGTAAAGTTACAACTGTTAGCGTAAAGTTAGTACTTTTAGTACTTACTACTGCTTATGCTTAGTTTGTGCTGCTGGTTATAAAGATACAACTGCTGCTGAATTACAACTACTAGAAGATTTACTGTTGTCAAGAGGATAAAGACGGATTAAAGAGATAAAGATTGATTAAAGATAAGTAATAAGTTTATTAATGTAAAGAATATTATAACTTATTTGAGTAAGAATAACATGTGTATATTATAGAAAAGATCATGATAAGTTAGGAATGTAGTGTAAGCTTTGTAGGACTCCTTGGTGTATAAAAAGGGATCCTGTAGTATAGAAAGATATAAGTTTTCCATCTCAGTTTTCCATAGAGTTCATAGCTTCAAGGTTGTAAACCCTATCACTAAGTCAGAGTGATCGTATTAATATATATTGAAGCTTATTGTGTTGATTATATCTTTGTGTCAAAACATACTTTACTGTTTCATTAAGAATACTTCTTAGTGATATAAACTAAATTCCGCATAGTTTATATCATTCAATCAAAGTTTCATTCTTAGTATTTTTGGATTTATCCAAGGATACTAAACCTTACAAGCTAAGGAGTTAAAGATCTATTCATTGGGATTAACACGTACGCTAGACCTGATATAAGATCCAATACATAAACGCTGCTAAAGAAAATCATTCCTAAAAAATTTCAAATAAGGTTATATTAACCCACTATTATAAAAAAAAACATATATGATGCATTGGTTCATAAATAAGCCTTATTTTGAATTGGTTTCCTTTTAACATGATGCCGATTGATTGGGTTACCAAGTGATTAAAATGATATAACCCCTCCCAAATTAATATTTATTACGGTGTACTATATACATATTATTATGCTTTTTTATCACATACCAGGTGATATCATACTATAGCATAAATTTTTTACTTTATCACAATGTAGTATATATCAGAAGAACAAACACAAACATATAGCAGAAGGTGTAATATTTATATTTGTTGTCGAGATTGTTCTTCTCATCGATGAGCAAAGTTTCTGTTTGATTAACTAAAACAACAAAGTATTGGTCTTCTCATCTTTATCCTCTTTATTCTTACGCCGTAATACCACATTATTAATGCAAAAGAGATACTAATAAGCCATGCGGTGAAATTGATATTAACGTTTCATTTTACCAGATATTGGGTTAATTTTGTAACACCCCCAAATTGGGTCGCAGCGGAATATGGGTCCGGGGTATGTTACTTCATGAATCAACAACACAAGATATATATAGAACGACTAAAAAGTCGTTTGAAAACGATACATTGGATTTATCACAATATTTGTTACATAAGCCCGAAGCTTAACTTGTTCACTTGTTCAAAGTACAAAGATTTCTAGCCCATAGTTATACAAAATGTATTGCGACAAAATCTTTATTGCATGATATCCCAATCAAAACCACCAATGTATCTCTTGTACCTCTTGCTTATTGATCCCCTGAAAAACATTGCTTTAAAACGTCAACAAAAATGTTGGTGAATTCATAGGTTTGATAAATCATATATTGTAGGACCACAAGATTTCCCAAGTGTATGATAATGCAACAAATGCAGACATCATATAAATGTAATTACGTTGCTCTAAGCTCATGACACTGAAGCTCGACGTGTATGAATACCAAATTAATGGCCTACATTGCCCGTGGTGATGTTCTAACCCGCAACATCCTATATTCGACATGGTATACGTTCGTTTGTCCAGTGATAGCTAATCACCCGAACGGGGTTGTCAAACCCAATAGATCTATTTATAACATTCGTGCTCGAAATTAACAGTTCATGATAATGGGCTCAGATATGGGTTATCGCTACTTAGGCAACATGTAATCATAATGTGAAACTTAACCACTTGTGTCCAGTTGTAAAACATTGCATGTTTTTCACCCCAAAACTTTGTAAAACAAAAGCATGTAAAACGTGGGGCTATGAACTCACCTTGAGTGAGTAATGCCAAGTGTATCACAAATAACGCGCCACGCGAATTGATCAAATGCAACCTAATTAAGTTAAGGTCGTATAAGTACTGAGTACTTAAATCAATAACATTGAATACAATCCTATAGTTGTTACATCGTACTATCGTTCGGGCTATCATAATTAAAGAGGTCATGACATGACGTTCGAGGAGTTAGGACACTTTAAATTCGTAAATTCCAACAATACTTCGAAACGCCATACCGGAAGAGGCCCTCATTATGAAACTCCCTATTAATTAGTACTTTGATAACACATAACATTTCTATAAAGCTCAATCACCAACTAATGGTTTTGGCAAAATTATGTTTAATACGCTAAAACGTTAAATTACCGTGTAGAAAACTGTGCGTAACTTTCGCGTTATAAAGCCCGATTCTCGACGTTTCTTATGTCCATCTTTTCGTATTAAGACGGTTATCGATTATTGACATTTTTTATTAAATTTACCCCTGATGTGAACAGTAACTTTTACTAGTCATGACAGACATGAGTTTTATATAATTCGTAATTGTCGTCGAAAACCCGTACATGTCGTATTTTATTCGTAATAGCACCTTTTAATGATTCTCGAGACGTTCTCATATTTGAAAGTTCTAAATATTTTAAGAGGTTTACAAAAATATTAACTTTCGTCCGTGAATAGTGAACTTTATAAAAATAGTTTTATAAAAAGTATTATTGTCGTAAATTCGCGAAATTCAAAACTCGTTCGTTTACTAAATTGAAAAATTACTATTCTATCATTTTGGAAATCCTAAAAAAATGTATTATTTGTTAAAATATAACCCTTGCTGTTTTTAAATTTTATAAAAAATGTTATTCTTAAAAAATTATACTTACGACTTCGTTTATTAACTTATATCTCGTTTTTAACGTAACTTTTTTTCGTTATTAATCCGTTTAACAAGTTTCTTACCTTTTCGGAATCGTCGTGAAATGTATTATCTTATAAAAAATATAAAATGGATATGTCTTATCCACGAATTTGGACAGAATGTTTGAACATCTTTCACAAGTCCAAATCAAACCTTTTTTTTTTTTTTTTTTTTTTTTTTTTTTTTTTTTTTTTTTTTTTTTTTTTTTTTTTTGTTCCTTATTTGCACTTTATCTTTTACATTAGTTTCATATTCATATATTCATAATAAAGATACATATAATATTTTCCAGTTTCATCCAAGTTTCTCATGTGGTCCAATTTTATAAAGTCCATCTATATACTTAATAAACCCACAAACTTTAATATTTACCATTATTTACTAGTTTTACATATGGCTACTTTTATATAATAACCATTAACATACAAGCCTTCCCATCTTGTTATGACTTTATTTTTATGATTATCTAACATCAATATAAGTTCATAATTAACTTTAACATGTCTTTTGTATTTCTTTCACTTGAAATATATTAAGAATTATTATAAACCCTAATTTACCCATAATCATTTTTACACCAAAATAACTTGATACAATATTTTCTCATCCTTTTTAACATGATGTAAGTAATAACACCACATGTATATAAGTGTGTAAAATGATCATTTCAAGTATAAACTTCATTTTCATGAATAAAACCTAAATGGTGATTTAAGCTAAATAGAAATATCATATGCATAAAGTGGAAAATTATAAGAACATAAAGAGTTTAAATAGACCTTATGAGGTATGATGATGATGATGTGCTAGTACTAAACCCTTGTTTAGCCACAAAAACCAAGCTTGCACTTAATAAACCCTAGCTTTCCTTCACGAAACCCTAGCTTTCTTTTACTTGAGAAATACTTGGAAATGATGATTCAATGCTTGCAAATTTGCGTTAGTATATCTTAGAATAGTGTAATAAGAAGTGTATGGATTGTAGAAAATTTTGTATGGGTTTGGTTGGGTGATGCTTTTGAGCCGTGAGCTCTATAGAGGCCAAAGAGGGTTTTTGGTTTGATTTGTCTAAGTGTTGGTGTTGTATGAGTCTCTTTATGCAATGTATAAGTAATAAACATGCATGACTAGTCAAGGAGACATATAGGAAGTCTTAGGAATGGCCATGGTCTTAGTCTTTGGTCAAGGCATGGTAGGAATGGTAGATGTCCCCTAATAGTTGAGAACATCCCATGAAAACATGGAAATGTGTTCTCAACTTGCATTTTCTTGTTCTTTCTCTTTAAATCCGGTTATAAGAGCTTATGTATGATTATCTGACTAAATTTTTGTATTGGGAAAACTGGGTATTTGTTGAAGCGTAGAAAAGTTTTTGTGGTTCCGGGAGTGCCTAAACGCATTTTATCGCGAAACGTATACACTTTACGTATCCGATAAAAATAAAATGAACAAAGTTAATAATTATCCTCAAAATAATTATATAACCCTTGCTTGATGTAAACATTTAATTGCTTGATGCCCGTTTACATTGAACGCTAATTTTTGGCGTACGCGATTTAACCAAAACGTTTAACAATTTCAAGCAACTAGTACAATACAAAAGGTATATAAAAAAAACATTGCGGATTTGTTACGTCGTCCAATGACTTGAAAACACAGGGGTGTTATAGACATACCCCCGTTAAACGGATGCCATGTCCTCAAGGCTTCGATGCAGCACTTGACGATGGTAGCGGTCTTATGCGAAAAGGTGTGGGATACTTCGTTTGAATTGGCTCACGCTCCACGTAACTCCCATGACCTCATCTTGGAATACCAACGAATTTGACTAATGGAATCCGACCCTATTATTATTCGCTCAACCGTTTAACTTCACGGCCCACTATTTCTACTGGTTCCTCAACAAAATGAAGTTTGTCGTCCAAATTAAGTCCACCCAACGGAACAGCTAAAGGTTCGTCGGCATGACACTTCTTCAGATTAGATACATGAAACGTATTATGAACTCTGCTCAACTCTTCTGGAAGTTCAAGCTTGTAAGCCACTTCTCCAACTCTTTCTATCACTTTAAAAGGTCCAACATACCTAGGGTTCAACTTCCCCCGTTTGCCAAAATGCACGACCCCTTTCCAAGGCTAGACCTTAAGCATGACTTTATCTCCGATTTGGAATTCCATTGGTTTATGCTTCAAGTCAGCGTAACTCTTCTGCCGATCACGAGCAGCTTGCATCCTTTGCTTTATCTGAATGATTTTCTCGGTGGTTTCTTGGATTAGTTCTAGACCGAGTATCTAAGCTTCTCCAACTTCAGTCTAACAAACAAGTGAGCGACACTTTCGACCATAAAGTGCTTCAAATGGTGCGGCCTTGATGCTGGCGTGATAGCTATTATTGTATGAAAACTCGACTAGTGGCAAATGGTTAACCCAACCCCTTCCAAAGTCGATTGCACAAGCACTGCAGCTATCCCTCGAGAGTTTTTTGAAATGTTCCACTCGATTTGCCCGTCTGTCTGATGGTATTGTACGCATACTCCATATCCAATTTTGTACCCAAAGGCAGTGCAGAAGTGATTCTCCAGAAATTTGATGCGAATCTCGGGTCGCGATCACAAATGATTGAGACGGGTATCCCATGCCTCGTAACCACTTCCTTTAGGTACAATCTTGCAAGTTTATCCAAAGGATCAGTCTCTCTCATCGGTGTGAAGATTGCAGACTTAGTGAGTCGGTCCACAATCACCCAAATTGTACATAGCCTTGAGACGTCAATAGGAAGCTTTGTACAAAATCCATATTGATGTTATCCACTTCCAATCTTTAATCTTGGGTTGTTGCAACATTCCTGATGGCCTTTGAAGTTCGGGCCTTGACCTTCAGCACATGTCAACACTTGTTAACATATGTGGGCTATGTCGGCTTTCATGTTGGTCCACCAATACAACTTCTTCAGTTCTTGGTACATTTTGTCGAATCCCGATGAATAGAGTATTTTGATTATGGTAACGTGCATGATTTACAGTACCCAAATCGCCAAAACCAAGGTAACCAACTCCGCCAATTTAGGCACAGGGCCCCATCCGCACGTGGTTCCAGCTTTGTTTTCTCTAATAGCTTCTAGAAATTTAGCAATTTCAACCAACATTTCCCCCCAACGTTCTTCACACTTAATTGTTTCGGGTTACCGCGCTTTGGACAGAGCATTTAAGATCTGTTTGGGAAGGTCCAAACTAATAGTCATAACCAAGGCTCGAACTCTTAGCGGTGGTTCTCGTTCTTTCCTGCTTAAAGCATCAGCAACGACATTTGCTTTCCCTGGGTGATAACGAATATCGCAATCGTAATCACTTAGCAACTCTAACCATCGTCGATGCCACATGATCAACTCTTTTTGATCTAAAATGTTTTTGCAAACACTTGTGATCGGTGAACACGTACCACTTAGTTCCATATAAAAATGTCCTCCAGATCTTAAGAGCGAACCCACTGCACGATTCTAAATCAAGAGTCGTGTATTTTTTTCTCATGAATCTTCAACTGTCGTGATGCATAAGAAAATCACTTTTCTCTTTCTGCATGAAATACAGCGCCCAACCCTTCTTCGAAGCGACGCAGTATCGATGGAAAATCTTCGCTTCCCTTCAGGTAATGCAAGGATTGGTGCACTGCACAACTTTTGCTTCAACAATTGAAAAGCTGCTTCTTGTTTATCGCCCCATTCAAACTTAACCTTCTTCTGGGTGAGCTTGGTCATAGGTTTGGCGATCTTTGAAAACCCTTCAATGAACCTCCGATAGTATCCAGCAAGACCTAAGAATTGACGAATCTCTGTTGGTGACTTAGGAGATGTCCAATCCTTAATGGATTCAATCTTGGCTGGATCCACATGAATTCCTTCACTATCGATCACGTGACCGAGGAACTGTACCTTAGGAATCCAAAATTCACATTTGGAAAACTTAGCATACAACTCCTCTTTCTTCAACAACTCCAATATTATCTTCAGATGCTCTTTGTGTTCTTGCTTGCTCTTGGAATAGATCAAAATATCGTCAATAAAGACAATTACGAATTTGTCCAGATAAGGTTTGCACACTCGGTTCATGAGGTCCATAAACACAGCAGGTGCGTTTGTCAAACCAAACGGCATAACTTGAAATTCGTAATGACCATAACGAGTTCTGAAGGCAGTTTTCGGAATGTCTTCTTCCCGAACCCTCAATTGGTGATAACCTGATCTTAAGTCAATCTTCGAGTAGACACTCGACCCTTGGAGCTGATCAAATAGGTCATCAATTCTTGGGAGCGGATAACGGTTCTTCACCGTTAATTTATTCAGTTCCCGGTAATCAATGCACATCCCGTAATGACCCTCCTTCTTCTTGACAAACAATACCGGAGCTCCCCATGGCGAGGAACTGGGCCTTATAAAGCCTTTGTCGGATAGCTCCTTCAGTTGCTCAGATAACTCCTTCATTTCGGAAGGCGCCAATCGAATGGTCCGTGCCTATAGGTGCGGCACCAGGTACCCAAACAATTTGAAACTCCACTTGTCGAGTCGGAGAAACCGGCACGTCTTCAGGATAATACTTCAGGAAAGTCATGGAACGATGTACAGACCGTCGAAGTTGCTTCTTCTCCGACTGTCTTCAATCTCTTTTGTAGGGACATGTGCCAGAAATAGGAATACTCCTTTCCATGTACTTCTGCGTTTTAGCGCAAGAAATGATGTTTAATCGTGTCACATTTCCCTGGGTACTTCCATCACCGTGTATGATCAAGGTTTTATTTTTCCAGGGGATGCGAACAATCTTCTCGGCACACGCAATGACCGCTTGGTGCTTCGCCAACCAATCCATACCGATTATAGCATCAAAACTACCAAGTTCTACCGGCATTAAGTTTATGTTGAATTGGTGGTTTAGGAAGGATTAATGTGCAACCCTTAGTATAGTGTTTAACCGATTATCCTCCCGTCGGCTAGTTCGATCATCATAATAGTGATCAAGGTTGGATGGTGAGATGTCTATTAGGGAGCTAAATGCAGTAGACACAAAACTTCGATCGGCACCCGTATCAAACAAGATATAAGCATAGCGGTTGTTTAGAAGAAACGTACCCGCAACGACGTTATCTGGATTTGCCCCCGCATTTCCAACCACATACACCTTCGCTGGAGCCCTGTCATTCCCAGCTTGATTACCACGGTTGCCTTTGTTGTTCTTCAGTCTTGGACATTCCTTTTTGAAGTGTCCCTGAGCTCCACACTCAAAACAAGTAGGTTTCTGACCCGATCCGGTGCCCTTCTGGTTGTTATTGTTGTTGACATTTCCCGTACCCCTACAGTCACGGGCGAGGTGACCGTACTTGTTGCATTTATAGCACTTTGGAGCACACGGACCATCATGGTGGTAATTGCATTTTGGGCATAGGGGTCTAGATCCCCCATATGGTTTCTTATCACCCGATCCATGCAGTGTATCCCTGCAGTGTTTTTCTCTTGTTTTGTTGTTGTTGTTGGTTCTTGGTTGTTTTCTGGAAGTGTTTTCTAACTTCCTCTTGTTTTCAGCTTATCTCTCTGCAATGGTACTAACTCTCTTGTCTATCAATTATGTGGCCATTTCGATAGCCTCCTACATGGTCTTTGGCTTTGAAGCCATAATGTTTCCATGGATCATGTCGGGTAATCCACCGACATACCTTTCAATTTTATCTGCCTCCTCAGGGAACATTCTAACACACAGTAGTGCTAGCTCTTGAAAACGTTGGTTGTATTTGACCACATCAGTACCTATCACCTTAAGTCCACAACTCCAGCCTCCCTAAGCTTCTTCATACGTTTCGTGGACAATACTTATCAGTGCATCTTCTTCTTCAGGTTCACGGCAAGACAATCGATTTTTTTTATTGTATGCAACATCATGAGTAACAGTCATAGACATGGGAAATCCACATGTTCAGTGCACCTGCTAAAAGGGTACAAGTAGCAAATTTGATCTGGCTTTCCACCGAGCAGTTGCTTATTCGGAAGACAGTCTCCATTCTTTCAAACCATTGGGTTAACTCAACCACTCCCTCGGTGCCTTTGAAGTACAGAGGTTTGCACTTCATGAAATCCTGGTAAGTGCACTCTCTAGCAATGCGTTCAGATCCCCTGACACCCGTTCCCGAAGAATGGCTATCAGTGCCATTCCTAGTTGCGTCGCGTGCGGCTAGAGCGGCACTGACACCTTCCTGTTTAATCATAGCTTGGAGTTGGCAATAGTGACATAATAAGTGGTTTTGTGTGGTTGCTGTTGGGGCTGGTGTTGTTGTGACCGGTGTTGACCTTGTGGCTCGTTTTGGGGCCATTTTCTTCAATCACAAGAAAATACAATATCCGTTAGATTTCATAAAATCATAACCATGACATGACATATCCATGATAAATAAAGTGAGATCGCATCACACAGTGAAATGTACAACTGAATTGTAATTAACAATGATAAAACCAAATCGACATTCATTCATCACAAATTCGATTATAAACATGACATAATACCACCATTCCATATATAACTGGAAAACATACATGATTGGTTCTGATACAAAATGATCATAATGTTTAGGTTACAAAAAAAAACATAATAACCCTAAGCCTTACTAGCCGGGATTCAACCCGTAATACATAGTAGGCTAAATACAAAACGACTAGCCATAACAAAGTCTAATCTAAGAACTGCTACCAGCCTCCTCTGGCAGCTCTGGCTGTGCAGGACCCCCAGCGGGTCCCTGCTGTCCCTGTAATGCAGTAACCTGCCCCTGTAATGTCATCACCTGTCCCTGTAAAGCTGTCACCTGCCCCTGCAGTGTGGTGACCAATCCCTGAAGTGGAATCATCTCTCTCTGTAGTGTCTGCATAACAGTCAATGTCTGAATAATCTGCTGCTGTCGAGTACGATCAGCAGCTCTCAACTCTCTCATCTCCTCACGCCTCCCGCGGTCTGTCTCTAGCAAATCTGAAATCGCTCTCCGTCTACTACGGTCCGCTGACTGTAACTCTGTGATCTCTGACATCTGTGCATGAACTGTGGTGCGTAGTGACATAACCTCTGCACGCGCAAGATCACTCGCATCCATAGATTTCCCCCAAGCCTCTCTAGACATCCTAGCCTCCGTCTCCATCAAAAGACGTGTATGTGCATGTGCACGTCTGTCTCTAAACAGCATATTGACCCGACTGGCCAATAGCTGTCGCTGGCTCTGCTCATCATCTAACATCGTGTAGATCTCATCTGTGTCCCGCCTAACCATAGACTCAAAATCTCTCACGTGTGCACCCAACTCTGTGTCGGTACTAACTGGAGCTCCCTGTAGTGTCTCAACAATCTCATCCCATGAATCTGTGATCCCATATCCAACATATCTCTCTGGGTCACGCCTGATCTCCCTGTCCATAGTGGCAACAAAGCCGTAATCTGCCCTAAGACCTCCAGCTGGTCTAGCAGCAGCAGCGGCGGAGCTCTCTCCTACCTCATATCTGGGACCAAGAGCTATACCTAACCTCTCCTGAGGTGGTAGGTTAACATCGGGTCTATCCTCTCCACGACTGGCAGAGGGTAGTAACAATGGTGGTGGGAGCTGGTGTGGGCATAGGTGGTGGTGCATCTGGTCTGGTGGGGGAGAGTATGAAGGGTGGTGGTAATGGTAGAGAATGGGAAGTAGCTACAGCCTCAGCTCTCATCCGAATCGTGGCAGCTCGATAGCCTAATAACTGAATAGGACTAGGAGGTGGTGCTGTCAATACAGGTGAGGGTGGTGATAGTGGGAAAGGAATCTGGGGTGGTGATAAAGACCATGGAGATAGTGGTGATGCTGGTGGGGAAGATATAGCAAGCAATATGGCAACCTCAGAATCAAACCATGCTGGTACAGGTAATGGCTCTGGAATAGTAATCTTAGCTATCATCCGATATGCAGGGTGAGGTGGTGGTGTGGCTGCAGACTCATCAGTCTTAAACGGCTCAGTCTCCTCTGCAGACGGGGCAGTAGCTGGTAAAGCAACAACTACAGGGTAGGCATGAGCTGGATGCTCCTCCTCTGCCTCCTCATCAACCTCAACATCCATCTCATCATCCTCATCCTCCTCATCTGCATCGATGTCCATATCATCGTCCTCATCCTCCTCGATGTCCATCTTATCATCTTCGTCATCTCCTTCATCAGCAGGATAGTCGATAAGATCCTCCTCAGGGTCCTCATCGTCATCCTCCTCCGGATCTGCCTCTGGATCAGTATCTGGAACATAATCAGGTGACTGTGCAGTGGGTGGAGCATCCTCAGCACCTGGCTGATCCTCAGCATACTCTGGACCTGGAACATAATCTGGCAAAAGTGGTGCCTGCTCTGGCTCCTTAGGGCCAGTCACGTAATCTGGAGATGGTGGTGCCTAAAGAGCGGCCTCCAAGTATGGGTCCTCTGGTATGTAGGGTAGCTCAAGGTACCCATGATCATCGGCTCTCGGTGATCCTATGTCTGATAGATCCTCAAATAGACTGGACACTGCTGTGTATGTGATCCCTGATTCATCTGAATCTGACATGACT